>CM076578.1:1706409740-1706643460 GCA_034641835.2 Pinus albicaulis
GTTATGTTATGGCAATATTGAAGAAACTGAAGAGGTTTCCTGTGATCGATTGAATCAACTCAGCCATAAGACATCTACTGCATGCTGGTTTGTATCAGAAGGAGAATCGGTTTTGCTTTCCCATGATGATGGATGCTGCTCTTTTCACGATATAGCAAATTCAGAGGTGTGGAGGTTTTAATTATTGTACTTAATTTTGGGGTTTATGGGTGTTATAATTTATACATTTTGGGAATTTCTATTAGAAATAGGGAAAAGCCTAGGGGTTAGATTATTCTCATGGTTTAAATTTCTATATTTGAAATAAAATTCACCAATTTCTGTTTAAAAAAATGATTTGCCTAAATATTTGATGTAGTTTAAATAGGATGTAGCTCATTTCAAAGACTGTTGAAATTTTCTAGAAACTATGATTGGCATTTCAAGAATATTTATGCACTCTTTAACTTTTCCCTTAACATAAAGGGCAGTTGATGTATGAGTAATACTCAGTATTGTTATTTTCCAATCTCCAGGAGAAGGCTGAATATAAAGCTCCATATGGGCTTACCCCAAACATGTGGGGTGATTGTTGGTTGATCAGAGCAGCTGGTTCAGATGGTCGCTCTGGTAAATATGTTGTGGCAGCATCTGCAGGTTGTACATTGGACTCGGGTTTCTGTTCATGGGACTTTTATAATAAAGAAATTATGGCATTCCATACTGAATCAGAGGCCTTCACTTCAACGTCCAGTACCATCTCTCCAGTTTTGGCAGAGAGGGATGTCTCAAGGAGAAATTTTGGCTTTGCAAATGTTGTGCCAGAGAATCAACATTGGTGGTACAGGCCATGTGGGCCTCTTATGGTATCTACTGCCAGTGCCCAAAAGACAGTTAATATTTATGATATTCATGATGGAGATCCTGTGATTTCAACGTGTTTGTTTTGAAAGTTTAGGTTTCATAGTAAATCATCAGTGGGCTCTAAAATAAGGCCACATTGAAATCTTGGATACATGTTTCATGCCAAAATCAGTTGTATCTTCCATAAATACACAATCTTGGACCACTCTATATAAATCTGCTTCTTGGACAATATTACATCTCCCTCATTATACAGGTGGTGTTCTTACATGCATAGCAAAGGCATTGTTTTGGCAATCATTTTTTAAGTCACTAGATATTGTGGGTACAAGGATCTAGGGTCTCCACATGAAACTGTGTTGCCCAGAGACTCACTCTGCCTGTCCTTAAATTTTTAAACATAGTAGTATGCCAATGCTTCTTTCATTTTGTATGCATAAGACAATTTTTTGTCAAAGTCCATAATTGTTTTTAAGTTTTATCCATCCCAGTTTTGTTGTGAATGCACGGGTTTTTGGCTCAACACATATCTGTTATATCTTTGTACTTTTCCTTTACTAACTATTTGAAATTTCTAGTTATATTTAGAGGTGTCTTTTAAGGGATGAGGGGAATTACTTGGATTTAGTGCTCCCGGGCTTATCATTTATTCTCCAAATGAAGCCCTGTAATCTGTAACACTATATGGGCATGCAGCTCACTTGTTAAAATATAGTTGATACAATACGTTGTACATGAAGCCTGAAATTGTGTACAATCCTGGAATATATTAATTTGCAGGCATGCTTAAAAGAGAGATAGGTTTTGATAAAATCAAAAACCCTGAACATGAAGAAAAAAAAGAGGCAATTATTTTATACAGATAGAACCAAGACACTATCTCCTCATTAATAACAAAACCTCGGTCCAAAAATCATATGTACAAATTCTAGAAGTCGAAAGTTGAAAATTTCTGAAACGGAACCAGGCCCTTTTCAAAAGAATAAATTTAGTAAAAACGAGGGTGAATAAAGTTATCAAAATTTCCACATACCGTGTTAGCAAGGAATGACTACGAGTCCTGAGCAGTGAGACTGAGGAATTGCTCCTTTGCTGCAGGTTGCAGTTCTCTTCTCCGACACGATGAAAAGAAAATTCTTAGCTTTGGAGTCTGAAGCTTGAGTCACAACTTGGAAGTTGGTAAGGAAAATTATCAGGGTTGTTGCCAGTTGGCTTGGAGTTCGCAGCCTAATTAATTTTCTTTAATGCATTTCCTTCAATGCTGCGCCAGTTGTCACTGGCCAGCAACCTTTACAATAAAATTTATTAGACCCGTCACGGTACGAGGAAAATTTGACGTGATCACTGATCATTGATTTCTTATTGTGATTACAAACATTGGAGATTTACTGTCCTGTTTTAAAGTTTTATATTTTTTTTTAAAATTGAAACCGCCGTCGGCATACCGACGCCTTGTAAGCGTCGCTCTTTTGACGTTTTGAACGATTTCCATTTTCCGTCGATATTGCGACAGCTCTAGAAACGTCCAAAATTTCAGACCACATTTTGTCGGAATTGCGACAGTTATTCCTGGCGTCGATATTGTGACGCTTCTGGAAAGCGTCGGTCTTGTGACACTTTTGCAATACGTCGGTCTTCTGACACTTTTGTATGGCGTCGGAAATGCGACAGTTTAGACAGGTCGGAAGAGCGACAGTATAAAGACGTCGGAAGAGTGACATTCAAAACGTCGGACGACATTTCGTTAGAATGGCGAGACTTTACAAACGTCGGAAGCGCGACGTTAAAAACGTCGGACCAAATTTCGTCGGAATGGCGACATTTTACAAACGTCGGTTTGGGAGGCGTCGAAAGAGTGATGAGTGTTTGGAAGCGACGGGAAGTGTCGATAGTGCGACACTTTGTATATGCGTCGGAATTGCGACCGCACGAGAAACCACGTTTTTCTCGACCTCGAATTGTCGCTCTTGCGTCGACTGTGTGTCGGAAAAGCGACGATTTGGCCATCGGAAATTGCGCCAAATGTTCTAGTGGCAATGTAGAAACAAACTAAAATTGTAGAAATGACCACAGCAATGAAGAAACACACTAAAATGGTAGAACCAAGAACTATCAATATATTTTTTTGTCAAAGCAGTAGCGCTAGAAAATGAAAAGATATACAGCTGGATAGTCATATGAATTAATTAAAAGATCGTAAAAGATTGTATTACTTCGAAGTAATTACCCAAACTGACAGTTGAAACGATGGATGAATGACTTTAAATTAATTGCCAGAACCAACCGTTCAAACAATGGCTGCGTTACTGCGTACGATATTAAAAATGAGAGAAATGAAAGTGCAACCAGGGGCCCAGCATGAGGACTCAGGACATATCTGGAAATTTATCCCTCCGACGATAGCCCTTTAGCTGACATTTCCACATATTATTTAAATTTTTTTTTTAACCAGCAGAAATAAAAACCTACTTTTCTTTTGACGTATAATTTTAACATCGCCCTTCTGAGACGTACTAGACCCCTCCGGACGGGCTGTGACATGTTCAATTTTGAACACTGCCGAGGAGTTGAAGGTTGTCTGACAACCGGTCCCCCTTGACATATATAGATTTAGACTACGCTACACGCTACTAAGGGGTTGTTGATTCAATAAATAAAATTTAATAGAGTATGGAGGTTGTTGCATCGAACAGTCATAATGCAAGTCTATTATTTTAATGCAAGTTTTTTATTTTTCCTTTGCCGAGATTTTCTTACTAATTTTTTCATCCATTCTAATTGAGCACTGCGAAAGAGAGCCAGAGAATTGGGGAAGAACCTATTTTGCAAATATAGTGGATCTCTATTTAGTGAGGTCGTATAATTTTTATCCAGTTAGCAAGTTCAGTTCTCTATCTGGATAGTTTGCTTCTCTCGTCTGAATTTCACAAAGGTCTTCTTCCATGATGAGTCTCTGGATTGTGTTTCTTTTGGGAGAACCACTGAACCAGTTGTCGGCTTTAAACACGCTCATTGAGCAGTTTTTCGTTCTATGTCCTGAATCTCACAATAGGGATGCATCATAGATGGAATCCAAGCTCTTTCTAGTCTTGATTGGTTGATAAGTACTACAAACAGATTCATAGGTATATTTCTGGCATTGAACATCTTTTTATTTTCTCTCTTTTATTTGGTTTGTTTAAAACTATAGGCACTAAAGGATGGTCTTCTCTACCATTTTTTTTCCCTGGTCCAAAAGAGACTCACACTGAAATTCAATTAGCTCCATAGTATTAGGTAGCTATTCAGAAATAGATTTAAAAAAATAAATTTAAAAAACAAAATTACAAAACAGATTTTAAGTACATATGCAAAATTATAGAGTGAATCCTCAAATAATATTATTCAATGTATTAAGCAACGCCACAACACTACACCATTTTCTCCATCTTTATCAACATGTCTACAATCCTCCTTTAAATCAAACTGTGTGCGACACAAAGCACTACAATGGAGATTTTTTACTGATGGAGTTTTGTGTTGTAACTAGGTAAAACCAGGTTTAAGTGAGATAGTGGTTTTTGCTATTTAAAATTCCTTTTAATGTTTAAATGGGTTTAATTAAATACTTAGGAATGTTTTTATAAACAAAGGGTTTAACTAAATAAGTAGGATTTTTTTTATAAATGAATTGTGTGGAGTTTTGGGTTAGAACATGGTAAAATTAGGTTTAATTTAGACCATGGTTTTTGTTATTTAAAATTTCTTTTTAGTGTTTAAATGTATTTAACTAAACTAGTAGAAAATTTTGTATACATTACAATTTTGTGGATTTGACCGATCAAATTTAATATTCTAACAATTTCCTATAAATTATGTATAAATTTGATTAAAAATATACCAAAAAACTTTTAACACAAAAAATTGTTTGAATAAGGCATACATGTATACATATATTTAAGTGAGATTCTCAAGTGACAATGGATTTTTCCATAAATAGGGTCCTTTGTTATACAAAGGACAACTAGAAAGATATTCCAGAGTTTTGGCCTTTGGGAATTAATTCTAAGTTAGCATTACCCATGGAATCCTTGATCCTTTTGTTCCACTCTTGTCCAACCAAATCAAGTTCATTAAATTGCACTGTAAAATGGTATGTGTTTTCTTTTGGTTGAGGAAACCAAATGAAAATTTTGTAGGAAAATTAGTTGTCTATGTGTGTTTACTGTTAGTGAAGCTGAGAGCTGCAATACACAAACAAATATGCCAATATTTAAGATCTATAAAGGGATTTGATGAAAAGTTATATCAAAGGTGAAATTTATAATGGGTAGCAAAATTTCTTTAATTTCAATATGGTAAAAATAAACTTTGATGTAAAATTTAGAATAAATAGCCTTGTAATTACTTTGTATTTGAAGAGATTTTAATGATAATGAGTGCAAATAAAAATAGAGTCAAAATTAAAAAATTACAAAAAAAACAACTACTTTTTCTTGATATACATTTCAATAGTAAGTACACCAAATACTTTAATATTGAAGGCTCAAAAAGAAGTATGGCTTAAAGAAATCATATGAACTCTGGAATAAAATTAGCCCTATTTAAACGTTGAAAATTTTGTTCTTCACCATTGTTCACTCATTTTTTTTCTATTTTTTCATAATTAATGTGTTTCTTTCTATTTAGTGAACAATCTTTTGGAGGATGAATAAATATGGCAACTAAAAGTTGCTTAAAACAGGAAAAATGAAGAAAATGATTATTTTCCGGTCATTCCTATTATCATAAAGACTTTGTGTGTTTCATTTGACTACATCATGTTGATCCAACCATAGAATTGTGAAAATAAAATATTACCTCATATTATATTCTAATGGTAAAATTTCTTCTTGGAATGGTTAAAATAAAAGGAATATTTGGCAATATATTCCAATGGTAAAAGTTCTTATTATGAGGGTTGTATAGTAATCAAATTTATGGAATGAGATGTTTTTGAATTTTTATTTTTCTAATTTATGAAGATGGATGTTTTTTATAATCAAATTTATAGAATGAGATGCTTTTGAATTTTTATTTTTCTAATTTATAGAGATAAATATTTTTTATTTATTTTTCAAATACTATAATTTACAATAATTTAACATGAGAGCTTTTCAGTTGGAATATAAAAAAACCTAAATTAAATCAATACAAATTGAAAAAAAAAAAACTATAGCTAACTTTGATTTAAAATTTTAAATATTTAAAAAAATACTAATGAAAAATTGATTTAATATACATTTCTCATTAAAAGTGTAATTTTTTTTATAACTTTTCATTTCTGAAGAGTTAGATAAATATGCCCAGCCCTTCTGCTGGTACCCATTAAAAAAAACAAAAAGATACCGCCATTAAAAAAAAACAAAACGAAAAATGCAGATTGATGCGTGTTGGGAAGTAGTCCGCAAAACTAGGACTCCGTGCACTGCGGAAACAAGGACTCTGTGACAGGCTCTTCTGGGTCACGCGTCTTTGGAATCCAAAGCACGCTCATCACATCACATCATTGGTCAAAGCATTCTAAAAGTGTATCTGCATACTCACAGGAATTCACACATAAAAGTTGTCTTTCCTGTGATGCTTTAAGTTCACACATTTCCAGGTTTCAGTATCAATGGCGAGCCTAACCACATGCCCTCAGGGTTCTGCTAGTTTCTCCTCGATGGCCTCATCTTCTGCCTCCACTACTTACTCTCCTCTTTGGGATGTATTTATTAATAATAGGGGTCTGGATGTTAAAAATACCTTCGCCAGCTCTTTATATCGATGCCTTGCTTCCAGGGGATTGAGAGTCTTTTTGGACACAGAGGAGTTGGAGGCGGGGCAAGCTATCTCCTCTCAAATAGAACAGGCTATCCGTGACGCGTCTGTCCACATTGCAATTTTTTCACCAACGTATGCTGAATCTACATGGTGCTTGGATGAACTTGTCCTCATGGTAGAGTCTGTAAAGTCGGGGAAAATCATCCTTCCAGTATTTTACAAGGTTCAACCTTATGTGCTCCGGCATACTGTCAAAGACGGAGCGTACGCTCATGCCCTGCGAAAGCTTGAACAGAAAACTGCACATGATCCTGAAACTGGTGGAGAGAAGCCATGCTACAACTCAGACAAATTTCGGAAATGGAGAGGCGCACTTTCTTTTGCTGCTGATATAAGCGGTTTCGTGATTCTGTAAGTTGCATCTCCTACTGTCCTTTACAATCCGTGTTAGTTTTCATTTGTATGATATACTTATGCAGGCGATTCTCACTTGCTTAGTTTACACCATTCAGGGACGAGGACGACGAAGCTAAGCTACGGGATAAGGTAGTGGAAAGCGTTCTAAAAAATGTTCCAAAGCCACTGTTGAATGTGGCAAAATATCCTACTGGATTGAACCAAAAATTAGAAGAATTTGAAGCCACGATCCTACAGAAGCAGGAGACTGAGTGCGTAGAGGCCAAGGTTGTGGGAATTGTGGGCGTGGGAGGAGTCGGCAAAACCACACTAGCCAAAGAATTCTTCAACCTCAGGAGATCATGTTACAATAAATTCTCTTTTTTATTTGATGTAAGAGAAACCACAAATAGAAAACCTGTAAATTATTTGCAGAGTAAGCTTTTAGAAGACTTAACAGGTATTACGAAACAAATTGAGAGTCGTGATGAAGGAGTAGGGATACTTCGAAGTTATCTCTCATTTTGTCACGCTCTTATAGTTCTAGATGATATAGATGATATCTCTCAAATGGAAGCGCTTTTGCCAATTAGGGATGTCCTTAGCCCTGATAGCTTGATTTTGGCTACCTCTAGGGACAAACATGTGCTCATAAGCTCAGGAGTGTTAGAGTCCTCAATTTATAATCTGAAGGGGTTGAGTCAATCACACTCCAAAGAACTCTTCTGTTGCTATGCGTTGAATCGGCCATCTCCATCACAACAATTTGCAGATCTGGCAGATCGATTTGTTAAAGTGTGCGATGGATTGCCATTGTCCCTGAAAGTATTCGGGGCGCTTGTTTGTGGGCAAAGTGAATGTTACTGGGAAGCTACGCTGGATGAACTTTACAAGATACTGCCCAACACAGAGATAGAGAAAAGCCTAAAAATAAGCTACGAGTCGCTCAGTTTAGATGATCAGAAAATATTTTTAGACATTGTTTCATTTTTCATAGGAGAAAAAAGCGATGTTGCTATAAGAATATGGGGTTTGCGGGGGTTCCAAAATCTACAGGACAAGTGCTTGTTGGAAGTGGACGCAGAAAATAGTATAAGAATGCATGATCACATTCGTGACCTGGGAAGAAATATTGCGCAGGGATTAGGGACCCGTCGTCTTTGGCAGCAATCCACCATAGACATTGATGATTTGCTGGAGCAATCCTCACTTGTAAGCGCTTCAATTATTGAAACCTCTGTATTCAGCTTAAATTTGAATATTTAAAGTTCACAATAAATATACTTATCTAATCAGTGATATGTATACTTTTTATATGCTAGCAGATAATGACCGAAGTTCGCGGGATTACAATGCTTGGTTGTAATTACTTTGAATGGGGGCAAGTGAAGAGTTCAGAAATGCCAATGCCGCGCCCCCAAAGAGGAAGGGATGAGGTGTTTGGGAACAGACAACTCTCGAATGTGGAATTTGTTGCAACTGAAGGAGGTTATTTAGAACGCATATTGAAGAAACCGCGGTCACCAAATCTCAGATGGCTCCGCTGGTATAAGTGTCCACATTCTTATCTGCCTTCATGGATACCAAAGGAGAACCTAAGAGTTTTAGAAGTGGCCGGGGACAAGTTGGAAACACTGTGGCAGAGGGAATCTCGGGTAGGTTTATTTTTCTTTTCTAACTTCATTTAATTTTGTACGCAAAAATTATCATGTGCCTCTTTCTGATAGATGCCAAACATTGCAGGCTCCTATTGAGTTGCGAGAGCTACATATCTGGGCTTCTTCCTCATTTTCAAAGTTTCCCAAGTCCATAGGACAGTTGAAGTACCTTGAAAAGATTAGCATATCAAAAGATATATGCCACCCTCTAGACAAGCTCAAAAGCTTGCCGGAAGAATTTTGTGAACTGCCCTCCTTGAAATACTTAGACTTGAAGAACTGCCATAAACTGATATCGCTGCCTGATTCTTTTGGAAGGCTAACACGCCTCCAGCACATTAAATTACATCGTGCTAGCAGCTTGGGAATGCTTCCAGAATCTTTTGGGAATTTAACTCAACTCAAAAGTCTAGATTTGGATGGATGCCGCAATTTGACCTTCTCCAGCACCACGCTTGGAAATATTACGACCTTGGAACACTTAGATATCTCAAACTGTTATAATGTGACAGAATTGCCCCCCCAGCTTGAACATCAACGGTCCTTGAAAGAATTACACATGGAAGGAGCGAACTTGAAAGAATTGCCCAGCTGGATTGGGAACATATGCAATTTAGAAGCTCTGACAATAAGTAGCTATTCGTCGGAAGTTCTGCCTCCTTTTTTGCTGTCTTACCTCAAGTACCTGAAAATTTTGTTTCTCAAGGAAGTGCCTAGATTGAAGTACTTGCCCGACCACTTTCTACCGTTGACTCAGTTGGAAAAGTTGCACATTGTCAATTGTGGGATAGAACACTTACCACAAGAACTTCTGAAGATGAACCATCTTCTATATTTAGTGGTGGAGCGATGTCCGTTGCTGGAACTGCCATTTAAAAAGATTGATGAAGAAAGAGAAGCTGCGGGTAAAGAGTTGAATAAGTTGGATTCCTTCCATGACGATGACAGATGCTTGTTTGCGCTCAAGGAGATTACTCTCTGGCGGACACAAACATCGGAGGTATTCTTTCCGGGCTGTGTTTGCCCAAATCTTCAGTACCTGCAATTGAGGTATTGTGAGAAATTGACACAAATAGGAGGGCTTTGTGGTCTTTCAAAACTTCAACGTCTACACATTTATTGGTGTGTAAGACTAGAGGAGCTGCAAAATCTTGAGATGTTGATATCTTTGGAGGAATTGATAGCTATTGGATGCCAAAAGCTGCGGAGCATTCCAGGGTTGGGGCTCCTCAAGAAGCTGAGGAGTCTAGATGTTAGTGAATGCCATGAGATGGTAGAGTTGTCCGGCGCAAAACATTTAATGTTGCTGAAGAAACTTCGGGCTTGTGGCTGTCCGAACTTAAGGTGGGGAGAGGGTGAGGTTGAACAACTGCGCCAACGATTGAAGGGAGGCCTGCAGCTAACCTACCCATGGATGTAATGTTTATATAATTTCAATGGACATAATGGTTATGAACACTTTCTGCTGGCAATATATGCCACCAAAGGTTTCATTATTTCATGTTTACTTAAAAGCCCTTTTGGTTCAATCATAGGAAGTGATGGCAATGATTATTTCTTTTCAAAATACAAATAATTTCAAATTTTTTTTTTTTTTTTCTTTTTTTTTTAAATTTAAATTTCTTTTTTATTATAAATTACATTTCAAAATACAAATAATTTCAAATTAAATATTATATATATATATATATTTTTAAATTTAAATTTCTTTTTTATTATAAAGTACATTTCAAAATACAAATAATTTCAAATTATTTTTATTTTGTTATATTTTTTAAATTTAAATCTTTTCTATTGTGGGGTTTTTGGTAGCGACACTGTAGAGATTCGTCGTTCTCTACAGTTGTCCCTCGCCAGATTTCCCTATGTCACCTGCCTATCCACCTGCCTATCCATGTCGTCCTACCATTAACGAACCGACTTCCTAGCATTAATGGACTGACTGATCGATACTCTCCGCTCAATCCAGAATTACTCCCTCCGCCTACTGAAATCAATGCCCGTCTACTCAATTCAATGTGTCTGCTCAATCCAGAGAAATCCCGATGTCTTTGATATTCTTGATATTCTTACCGCTATGAAATCAACCATGAAATGAAATACACATCTGTAATGCCATCAAATCTGTCGCTAACACATTAATCTCTGGTCAATATCAGAGCTACTGAAATCGAAATCAAACGCCAGATGAAATCAGAAATCTAATGACATCAACCCTGTCATTAACACCACTGCGTGACTCATCAGCTATACTCCATCATCTTGGATGTTCTTCCAAAATGAGATCTAATTCAGATTTTTATGCGCTCTCTGTAATCTGTGAGTACTCTTCTATTTAGCCTGTTGATCTACATCTTTATTCTTCTCGTGGAATTGAAATTTATATCCGCTGTTGCTATGCTTTTTGAAATTTTCTGTTGCTAGACCTTATGCCTTTGCTGTTACCTGCCTCTGAAATTTGTTGTTGGTTGTCGCTCGACTTTCCTGCCTGGTTTTCCTGTTAGCTGCAATTACCTGTTGGTTGTGGCTGCTTCCACAAGATCCCTGCTCCAGATTTCCATCGGAAGATCCCTGCTTGTAGGACAAGTAAGTATTGCAGTAATGTTACCATCCTGCATTTATAAATCAGCTTCTGTATATTTGCTACATATATAACTTCGCTACAATTTCAGTTAAGCATAATGACTCTCACTCCATGGAACTCGTTTGTAGCTTTTTACAATGGATGCAAAGGCATATTTTTAGTTTATAACTTTATACACAATTTCAATTTCTGAAAGATCTAATACCAAATACAGTTCACTGTTGCTTACAATGATTCCGTTAGCTCCACGGTAATAGCTGCTTGTTATTGTCCTGAACCGCTCCTGTCCTGCGGTATCCCACTAAATAACCAATGAAATCAGCAGGTTAGCAAGTGGTCAGTGTACCAGGGTCAAATTCTCGAATGCGTATATGCAAGAAAACTGGTTACAATGTACAAGAACTAATAATAGTTGTGAAGTTTGTACAGACATTCGTAATATGCCAAAAACATATCAGGCTCAAGAAACAGCCATATAATAGAATTATAATTGAGAGTTGAATTTAATCAAATTTCAATCAAAATATGGTTAGAAATTTGAAGTTATTACAATTTTGTATCTGCGGATAAAGAAATAGGGAACTCTGAAGGCATAGATTACATGACCAAAGCTTGATCACACATTTTCCATTGGTGGCAATAAGATCAAATAAGAATTGGTGTTTTTATGTGTTCTTTGACTAGGTTAGAATTTATTAACAAAGGTCAAAGATGTCAGTATCGGTGGGCACTCCACAGATACACAAACAGTTGTGATGCTCAGCAAATTTTGATTTGGTTGTTTAATTTATTTTTGGTGCTTTTGGTGGCTCATTATTAAAGCGTACCTGTGCAGATATAGGCACTCCACAGATACACAAACAGTTGTGATGCTCAGCAAATTTGATTTGGTTGTTTAATTTATTTTTTGTGCTTTTGGTGGCTCATTATTAAAGCGTACCTGTGCAGATATAGTGACTACACAGCTTGACATAACCCATTCATGTGGTCGGCTTGTGCCACGTCTTAAGAGGTTTTTTTAGCCCTTTAAAATTTAGGCATTCAGTATGATGAAGAAAATATCCACAGTGGTTTTTTCTTCTTAGCAGAATGACTGATTTGCTGCAACTTTGTGTCAAATACAAAGAAGCTATGTAATCACGTAAGAAGCTTTGGGTGTCAACATGCTTGCAGTGAATGTAATCACGTAACTTCATGTAGGGTCATTTGAAAAGAAACTTAATTTTATTGTTGTACCTTTCTGTGGCTTTTGCAACATGTATATATCTTAGGGTTTGAGAGAGATCACTGTCTCTCCTTAATAGAACAACAATCACACCACAAAATAAATCATAAGTTAGCATGGGTATCCTTTGCATATGATTCCACTCATGCTTTTTATCTATCTAGCTATTCAGGCATTTGATTTACAAACAATATATCTTGTTTTATTGTAAACAATGTCTTATAGTGATCTTTTTACTACTTCTGTAGGCTTCTGCTTGACTTGTCAAGCAAATGGACATAACATCAAGTGGCCTAGTTTGTAGTCATCTAATCCTTATGTTTCATTCAAACAATTGAGTAACAAAATTCTTTAGCACCTAGGATGTATACCACAACTGGAAGGATGCTAAACATTGATCCATATTCACACAAGACCTATTAAGTGCAGAGCAGGAAATACTGCTTCTGGCACTGTTTCTTCCAAATTCTTTGTTCATATTATCAAGGAATTACTCATAGTTCTGTCCTGATCCACCTTTACTTGCAAACTTCTAATATGAAGGGTTCTCCCTTTATCTAATTTCTCTAATTGAGCTTAGGTTTCCTTAAAAATGACATCCTTGTTATGAATTTAGTTTCACAAAACTGTTATTTGAAATCTGAATGTAGATAGTATGTTTGTTATTACATCAACATTATCCTCATTTCTTGAGATATCTAGATCATTGTTTACAACCAAATATTGAAAACATATATTAAGTTGCAAAATGAAAATTTCTTTCATTAAGCTCATGATGTAATTATGCTATTGGAAGTAAATATTCTTCTTCAAGCTTTTCTCTCCTGTTCTGGGAACTACCTGTTGAATTAGAAAAATACTATTCATTTGTCAACTCAACTCAACAAATATATTTAGTTTTGTTGTCAACATTTCAACAGATTTAATGCTGCAAATTCATTGTCAATCATTTACATCCATTATATATGTTTGCTTCCCTACTAGAAACTTGCTGCCTTGAAATTGAATGTAGTTTTGATATGTGTTTGCTTCCCTAGAAGAAACTTCCTGCCTTGAAATTGAATGTAGTTTTCTTGTCCACATTTCAACACATTTAAGGCTACCACTTCATTGATATTTATTTATATCCATTTTATATGTTCCCTTCCCTAACACAAACTCGCTGCCTTTATCATATCCAAATTGTCATGCCTATGTATAAACTCATTGCTCAGTTATGTAGAATTTTAGAGTGGATGCAATGGCATGGTTAAAAAGATCCAATTTTTTAAATATAAAATCTATTTAGGCTGTGCATTGATTGCTTCATGTTCTAATTACTATCATAGGGAACATGGATAATACGCAACTCAAAAGCTCGGAGTGCAATACATTAACTTGGCATGCCTTCCAAAGTAATCTTAAAAATAAGACAATCTACACCAACATGTTCTGCATGCCTTTTCACTGTGTGATTGTATGAATTTTTGCCATGTATCTAACAACATTAGAACATATATTTTTGTTAGCCATCTCATACAAAACCTCCTTAGCCTCATCCATCATGCCTTTCTTCCAAATACCATCAATCAAACTGTATCACTTTTGTCTTTGTATGCGACAACATTAGAACATGTATTCTTCTTACGCATCTCATACAATAGCTGCTTAGCCGCATCGATCATGGCTTTGTTGCAAATACCGTCAATCAAAGTACTTTTTGCAATGACATTAGGATTTAACCTATGTAGTACTTGCTTACAATCTTCAAACTTACCTTCTTTGCACACTACATCCATAGGATTTTCAACATCATTCTTTCCACAGTCCATCCATGGGGATGTTCAACATCCTCACTGTGATTTCATTAGTGCTCTTCCCTTTTCCAAAATGAGATAAAGAAGCTTACAATAGTAAGAAAAAATCACTGTCACTAGAAATGAAAACAGAGAATGTGATTTCGATGGGTTGTAACCCCTTGCAAACATTTCTTTAAGAACGCTTCTTGCACTGTTTCTTCCAAATTCTCTGTTCATATTATCAAGGAATTACTCATAGTTCTGTCCTGATCCACCTTTGCTTGCAAACTGCTAATATGAAGGGTTCTCCCTTTATCTAATTTCTCGAATTGAGCTCAGGTTTCCTTAAAAATGACATCCTTATTATGAATTTAGTTTCACAAAACTGTTATTTGAAATTTGAATGTAGATAGTATGTTTGTTATTACATCAACATTATCCTCAGTTCTTGAGATATCTAGATCATTGTTTACAACCAAATATTGAAAACATATATTAAGTTGCAAAATGAAAATTCCTTTCATTAAGCTCATGATGTAATTTTGCTATTGGAAGTAAATATTCTTCTTCAAGCTTTTCTCTCCTGTTTTGGGAACTACCTCTTGAATTAGAAAAATACTGTTCATTTGTCAACTCAACTCAACAAATATATGTAGTTCTGTTGTCGACGTTTCAACAGATTTAACGTTGAAACTTCATTGGAAATCATTTACATCCATTATATATGTTTGCTTCCCTACCAGAAACTTGCTGCCTTGAAATTGAATGTAGTTTTGATATATGTTTGCTTCCCTAGAAGAAACTTCCTGCCTTCAAATTGAATGTAGTTTTCTTGTCCACATTTCAACACATTTAAGGCTACCACTTCATTGATAGTTATTTATATCCATTTTATATGTTCCCTTCCCTAACACAAACTCGCTTCCTTTATCATATTCAAATTTTCAAGCCTCTGTATAAACTCATTGCTCAGTTATGTAGAATTTTAGAGTGGATGCAATGGCATGTTTAACAAGATCCAATTTTTTAAATATAAAATCTATTTGGGTTGTGCATTGATTGCTTCATGTTCTAATTCCTATCATAGGGAACATGGATAGTACGCAACCCAAAATCTTTGAGTGCAATACATTAACCTGGCATGCCTTCCAAAGTAATCTTAAAAATAAGACAATCTACACCAACATGTTCTGCATGCCTTTTCACTGTGTGGTTGTATGACTTTTTGCCATATATCTAACAACATTAGAACATATATTTCGGTTATCCATCTCATACAAAACCTCCTTAGCCTCATCCATCATGCCTTTCTTCCAAAGACCATCAATCAAATTGTATGACTTTTGGCTTTGTATGTGACAACATTAGAACATGTATTCTTCTTACGCATCTCATACAACAGCTGCTTAGCCTCATGGATCATGGCTTTGTTGCAAAGACCGTCAATCAAAGCACTTTCTGCAATGACATTAGGATTTAACCTATGTATTACTTGCTTACAATCTTCAAACTTACCTTCTTTGCACACTCCATCCATAGGATTTTCAACATCACTCTTTCCACAGTCCATCCATGGGGATGTTCAACATCCTCACTGTGATTTCATTAGTGCTCTGCCCTTTTCCAAAATGAGATAAAGCAGCTTACAATAGTAAGAACAAATCACTGTCACTAGAAATGAAAACAGAGAATGTGATTTCGATGGGTTGTAACCCCTTGCAAACATTTCTTTGAGAACTTGGTAGCTTACCTTCTTTGCACAGCCCATCCATAGCGATGTTCAACATCCTCAATGTGATTTCATTAATCCTCTGTGCTTTTCCAAAATGAGATAAAGGAGCTCACAATAGTAAGAACAAATCACTATCACTAGAAATGAAAACAGAGAATGTGATTTCGATGGGTTGTAACCCCTTGCAAATATTTCTTTGAGAATTTGGTAGCTTACCTTCTTTGCACAGTCCATCCATAGGATTTTCAACATCATTGTTTGCACAGTCCATCCATGGGGATGTTCAACATCCTCAATGTGATTTCATTAGTCCTCTGCGCTTTTCCAAAATGAGATAAAGCATCTCACAATAGAAAGAACAAATCACTGTCACTAGAAAGAGTGTCCATGAAAACAGAGAATGTGATTCCGATGGCTTGTAACCCCTTGCAAACATTTCTTTGACAACTTTGTAATTACGGCTGCAAAATGTAATGCCATTCTCATAGGATCCCTTGTATCATTTTGTGCAGTACCTATCTAGCTCCTGCAATTGTTCTACTTTGTAAAAGTGATTGTTTAATGCTGAATATATAACAACGCTACCATCAAAACTTTTTTTCCCCTCTATCTTAGAGAACATTTTTCTTCCTCTCTGCAGCCATGCTTTCCTTGCATCGTCCATCCATCAGCATGGCATATGTACTACTGTTACGGACATCACCACTATCACTTAGCTGCTGAAGTATATTTCTTGCCTCCCTAGTACCAATTTGCTAGAGTCCAGCTATCAACGTTTTGTAAGGAAAAAATATCAGATTTCAGAGTCTACTCTGGGATGTCAGTGAAGATCCGTTGAGTTCTCTCTAACAGGCCAACCTTGCAGAATCCATCTATTAATGTATTGCATATAACTACATTACGCAAAAAAAACACCTCTACTTTCCCTTACTTGGAAAAATAGTATAATACAAAAATAACAACTCTTCGTACACCAGTGCAATCTTAAATATTGCCAAATACTATTTCCAAACTGCTTATGCAAAATCAACTTGTGTACAACCAAACACCTCCTAAGCACTTCTACAATTATTGCTCAACAACTTCTTCAAAATATTGCATTCATCCTTCCCCTATGCCTACATTTTGAAGTTTCTCACATTTGAAGGCATCTTTGCAACATCTGATCATGGAGCCTGTTCTAATAGAGAATGCGATCGCTTTGCTACTAGCTGGCTCTACATCACTCCAGCCATCCCTTCAAATATTTGAACTTAGCCTTATTCCTTCGACAAAGACATAATCCCCACGCTACTGTGTATCACTTTCTGATGGTGCTTCCCAACACAGAATTTTGCTTCCAGCTGCATACAATGGCCATGTTGCCTCTGATGACCTCCAACTTGGATCAATTATCATTCTCTGAAAAGCTGCTTGCACTTTCTTACAAAACTATGCGTACATTCACACTCTTGACCCCATCCTTTATGCATTCTTTCTGGTTTTCCATCTCTACCCCGCTTACACTACAAATATTAACACATTGCTTTCTTGTTTCCTTTTCTTTCCTCCGGGACTATAAAATTGCTTGAACTCAAAGTTTCCCAACGTCATGCATCTTCGATCAGGGACCTGAAACTTCTTCAATTTATTCAACCGTCGACAATCCAAGCTTGTTCTTCAACGTCTCAAAACCCCTCCATTCATACACCGACTCAAATGGAAGATTCCTCTTCAACATCAACTCAACTATCCTCTGCTACACCTGCTACCATTCCATTCATGGCACTAAGCCCCTATCGTAAATATTGGTCAATCCAAGGCCGAGTTCTTGCAAAAATAGCGCTCCGCCCATACAACAATGCTCGCGGCTCCGAAAAGGTCTTCACCTTTGACCTTGTCGACTCTAACGGTGATGAGATCCATCTTTCCGCCTTTAATGACTTGGCAGATTCCTTGCATGGCCATGTCCAAATTGGGCAAGTTTACATGGTCTCAAATGGCACAGTCAAGCCAGAAAACCCACTGTACAATCATTTAAATAGCAAATGGGAGGTCTTCCTCTTTGCAGCTTCTACCGTCCAAGTTTCCTTAGATGATGCTCCAAATATTCCTTTCCACCGCTTTCGGTTCAAACGTATCAGTGAAATTGGAACTGCAGACCTCGGCTCACTTGTCGACACCATTGGTGTAGTCAAATCCAGCTCTCCGACCTCCACCATTCGTCGAAGAGATGGGGCTGAAACACCCAAAAAGACTCTTAACTTGGAAGACATGTCTGGGTATAGCATTGACATCACCCTCTGGGGCGAACATTGCCACTCTACAGGCAACGACCTTACAACGCTTCGCTCTTCAGATTCACCAACTGTTCTTGCAATCAAAGGGGGTCGCATAGCAGAATTTAATGGAAGGACCATAGGGACCATCTCCACTAGCAACCTCCTTCTGAATCCAGACATTCCAAAGACCCACCAACTCCAAACATGGTTCCATGAACGAGGCCGCTTGAGCTCTTCACCATCATTGAGTAGAAAGTTCTCTGGTCCCTCCACACGAAAACACCCACAACGTACAATTGCTGAGCTGCTTTCCTTACAGCACCTTGAAAAAGCAGGATGGTACTCCACTCGTGCAACCATAACATCTATTGACATGCAAAATTTCTACTTCCTTGCATGCCCTCTCTCAGTTGATGGCACCCAATGCATGAAAAAATTTGTCGACCACTTAGATGGGATGTGGCACCGCAATAAATGTGATGGCGACTTCCCAGAATGTGATTACTGCTATGTGCTCAGACTTGAAATGCATGACCACACAGGCCTGCTTCAAAATGTCACAGATTTCAATGATGCCGCAACTGTGCTCTTTGGCATCACAGCCAAAGACTTGTTCCTACTCTTTGCTGAGCCTACTGCTATCCATGAGATATGTTCAAAGGTTTCATGCCGCCATTTCATTTTCACATTATCTGTCAAAACAGACTGCTTCAATGGTGCTGACCGCTTGAAGGTTGTCCTCTTCAATTCAGAAGAGATGAACTATGGTGTTGCATATCATGTTCTCCTTGAAGATATAAAGAAACATTGTGGCCCACCAATCGCTCGCCGCCTTTAGACCTCCCTCTTCTCCGCATTACCAACTTAATATCTACACGACATCTCCTATGTGTTCCTCCATTCGTTTTCATATCTTCCCCCTACCATCCTCTTCTTCCATTCACAAATACTCTTATATGTGGACTTCATCGTTGCTCTTCTCTCGTCTATGTATCTACTTTTCTATTACATGTTGGAACTCTTACCTTTAAATATAATATACATCAGCTTATATTTGCAATTCATCATTGTTCTTCTCTCCTCTACCTATCTACATCTTCGTTACATGTTGTATCTTTTAACTTTAAATATAATATATATGCTCTTATGTGCTTCTCTCCTCTATCTATCTACATTTTTGTTACATGTTGTATCTTTTAACTTTAAATATAATATATATTCTCTTATGTTGTTCGTTCTAATCAACATACTATCTTTGTCTCCATGCTCTTTTACAATTCTACATTTATGTTACATGTTCACTCTTTTACCTTTAAATATAAAAAAAAATTAGGCAAGGTTGTTGCTTCTTTAGCTTATATCTAATTCATCATTACTTAGACAAAAAACTAAATATACAAGGTTGTTGCTTCTTTACCTTAAATCTATTTCATCTTTACTTATGCTATATCTTTCATATTTATACTTGTTACCTAAATATACAAGGTTGTTGCTTCTTTACCTTACATCTAATTCATCTTTACTTATGTTGTATGTTCCATCTTTATACTTCTTAATTTGTACAGATCCTCTTCAGTACTTTATGTTGTAGACCTAATATGTGGATGTACACACTTTCTCACAATTTACAAAACAAATTAAAAATATAAAACAAACTTGCTCCTATTTCCTTTCCCTTTAATATGTACTTCTTCCTACTCCTTCATTAAACATTCTTCCTTATATATACACTCCATGCACTCTTTCTCTACAATCAATACTATTCTTGCTCAACTAACTATTGTATGCACTAATGTTCACACCTAATATTTGTATCAGGATGGACATGCCAGATGCTTCTGAAGTTCCCTCAAAAAATCTTCAAAGGAGGCTCCTCTATGCACAAAATAAAGACACCTCCAACAAACATAGACGTCTCAAGTATAGTGCTACGCTTGTTCCCCAAATGCGCGAAAATATACCCCAAAATCATCTTGCTCCACTCCAACATCCTCACACTTCACTTCCAACCCCATCTCTTTCAACAAATCCTTCTACTAATCTTCCTTCGCTTAACCTTCATACCTTCACTTCCGCGTCCCCCTCATCTGCCTCACACACCTCGCCATCAAGACATGAAACTCCATCCTCCAATCCTCAAAATCTCTTCAACCCCACCCTTAACCATGCACACAACCAATTTCGCACAAGGATAGATGACCTTTCTCCCTTGCATATTTGCTCCATATGCAAAGAATCTTACCCAGGTATGAAAACAAACTTGTACCATGGTAACATATGTTGCTACCAATGCGCACATACAAAGTCAACCCACCGCTTCTCCATTGCAAACAACATGGACCCCGGCAACCAACCATTTGTCCTTGCCTCTTTAACCCAAATAGAGGAAATGCTCATTGCACGTGTTAACCCAATTTTACAAGTAACCCATGCGCGTGGTGGCCAATTCAAATACACTGGCCATACTATTTGCTTCCCGCAGGACATAGCTTCTATTGCCAAAACCCTCCCCCGCCTAATCTCCGACTTAGACATACTTGTCGTTACTAGACATGGCTCTGACCAAAAAACATATGACTTCTTCGTAAGTAGGACCCGTGTTGTTGCAGCTCTAAACTACAAACTAGCACATGATCCCTACTACAACAATGTTCATATCGACCAATCTGCGGTTAATGCCTTGCCTTCTCACCCTATGAATGTCTCTTCGCTCCTCCGCCACGTCACCTCATCCTCTCCTGACCCTATATTTGACCTTCCTAGTGTCAATCACAACCTTCCTACGCCACCAACCCCCTCAGACCTCCAACCTTCCTCTTTTGTATCTACACTCCCAGATTCCCAGACTGAAATTGAAGAAATATGTGACTACTTACACTCTTCCCGTCCTGCTTCCACCACTTCGATTCCTTGGCCTTCTATTTCACTCTCAGCTGTCAATGAATACACCACAGAAGGCCTCTTTGCTATGGCCTTCCCCACACTCTTCCCCACAGGAGTTCCCATGCTTGCTTAACCACGCCTTCTGAATGTTGAAATGCCAGAATTTGCTCTGCACCTCATTCCCTACCATGATAACCGCTTTGGCCAACACCCAAGATTCCGCTATTACCTATACAATCTTATGTTGCGACACCGCAGCCAATCAACGGCTGCTTTCTTTGTCAAAAGAAACATCGAGGACATCTTGCCAGTAACCGTTGAAGACCTTCGAACATGCCTCCGTGACACCCCTGATTCCATACTTCCTGAACAGATCATGCGCTTCGGCTCAGCCCTCAGGGGGACACACTCTTTCTGGAACAAACGAAGAAATGAACTCACTCATATGATCACACAAATAGGTAGTCCTACCTTCTTCTTCACCCTTAGTGCAGCAGACACCAAATGGCACGACTTGCATATGATCATGCCTAGAAACCCCCCCTCTACTGTTGTTGAACTATCACGATGGAAATTCCACAATATAATAAAAAACCTGCATCTTGCAGCACAATACATTCATTATTGTTTCACAATCTTCCTCGAAGAGGTCTTGCAAAAAGGCTTCCACACAAAAGACTACTGGTGCAGGTATTCACCTATCCATCCTTCTCTTCTTTGTTCTCAATTCTACATATACACTCGCCTTACAAATTGCCCTTTCTCCTGTTTCCAGATATGAATGGCAACATAGGGGCTCCGCACACATACACGGTTTCCTCTGGTTGGAAAATGCACCTAATATCGACAACCTCAACTAGAATGACCATGCCAAAGTTGAAAAAGCAAAGCTCTATTTCGATCAACACATCTCTGCTTGGAACCCTCACCCTGCTCAACAACGTGAACCTTATTTACACCATTCTGCAGATCATGATCCATGCATCCTGCCAACACCAGCAATATTTGCATCCTCTCACATTCAGGACTACGAAGAAATTGTAAATTGTGTTCAAAGGCATACAAAATGCCATCCCTCATCCTGCCTTCGCAAGAAAGGCCCTGCTCTTACCTGTCGGTACGGAGCACCATGGAAACTACAACCCACAACTTCATTGGCTATTGATAGGGATGGACGAAAGGTATTCATCCCAGCCCGAAATGACGACAGGTTGAATGTTCACAACTCTTACATGCTATCCATTTGGAGAGCAAACATCGATTGCCAACCAGTTCTTTCTCAACATGCTGTTCTCAACTACATCTCAAAATATGCAGAAAAAGCAAAGACAAAGTAGGAAAGCTATTGCCAGATGCTAGCACGTCTCTCACAGTCCTCACACCCTACAACGCCCATCCTAAATGTCATCCGGAAACTCTTGACAGAAACAGTTGCTTATCGGGACATCGGTGCATAAGAGACATGCCACATGCTCCAAAAACTCCCACTCTCGCTTTGTAGCCGCTCATTTGTTTCACTCAATGTCATTCGCACCATTTTTAGACGTGTTTATCATGCTCAAGGTGCCTCCCCCCCAACACCATGCTTCATTTTGGCATACATGAATAGATCTACTTCACTTGAAGCACTACCTCTTCTTGAAGCTGCACGGTCTTGGTCCTTCTCTGCTCGCCGAAAGCATTCCCAATGGAAACACATAAACACTCCAAATATTGTTCTTGTCATTCCCCGCTATAATGCCATCCTTTCTTCTACTGATGCCTGCTATGCTTCTTTCTGTTGGAGTGAACTACTTCTATACTTCCCTTTTCACACACTCCCAACAGATGTTGGCTCAACTGATGAAGAAATCATCTCACATTGGGAACTTAAAAAAGACACATATATTGCATGGCATGTTCACCGTGCATCTGAAGACCCTCAATCCCCTTCCTCTAATGATACCTCCACTTCTTCAATGCCCACCCACTCTGACTCTGTAGACATGCAAGAATGGCAGTTCCTTTCTCAACTACACCTAGGCAATAACCTTGAGGTTGATGACCTTGACATGCTTGGGCATCGTGACTTTGACTCAAACCATAATTGGAACCATACTACTATACCCTCCACTTTGCAGGAGACATCGATAAATTTCATAGAGTTCAATCGTTCTTTCACTAAGATCCAATCCACCCCCTCTCAAGTTCCACACTCCCTTCACTCACTATCTCCCACACAAAAACTTGCTCTAAACATTATCTTTGCCCATTTTAGGACCACTTACTCCATTCCTCCACTTAGAATGATTGTCCAAGGTACTGCTGGCACAAGAAAATCTTTCTTGATTGATAGACTAAAAGCTTCCTTCCTTGTTGAGTCTACTCCCACTTCAAACCCATTGCTCCTACTTGCTCCAACTGGTGTTGCAGCATTTAACATCAGTGCACTTACAATCCATTCAGCCCTCCGCATTCCAATAGGTCCAATGCATCCCCTTGAGGGGCAACCACTTCTACAGCTACAAGAACAACTACGTCATGTTAAATACATTCTAATTGATGAAATGAGCTTCATTGGGCCTAGACTACTTTCACGCATCGACGACCGCTTAAGGGAGGCATTCCCTTCACATCGGAATCTCCCTTTCGGCAATCGGTCTATCATCCTCGTTGGCGATCTTGGGAAGCTACCACCTGTGAAAGACATCCCCATGTATGTCGAAACCTCACGTGGCAATGCCCTATGGCGCAGCTTCGACAGTGTCATCACACTTACTACAATCTTCCGTCAACACGGCACCACCCCTTCTCAAGTTGCTTTTCGCCAACTCCTTACAAACCTCGAAAATGCAACACCTACTACTGAGGACTAGAACCATCTCATGTCAAGGGGTAGCTCCTATTTATCAACATCTGACAACCAGGAATTCGACAAAGCAATGCACCTATATCCAACCAACCAAGTTGTTACATTGCATAACAAACAAATGCTCAAACAATTAAACATCCCAATAGCACGCTCCTATGCAGAGAGAAAAAAACATCATCCTACTACTACAAAGGAAGAAGATGAACAACTAGATGTAGAAGTTCTTATTTGCAATGAACAACAAGTGCTCCTCACATGCAACTTATGGGTTGAAGCAGGCCTTGTCAATGGAGCCCTTGGTAAAGTTGTTTCCATTCTCTATCTACCAGGCACAAAACCCCCTAAGTTGCCATCATTTTTTATTGTTGACTTCTTCCAATATAAAGGCCCACCATGGGATGCCTTCAACCCAAGCTATGTTCCACTCCCCCCAATAACACGATGTTCTCGCAGGAAAATTCCCCTTCGAATGGCACGGGGATTGACAATACATAAATCACAAGGCATGACATTAGAAATGGCAACAGTGGACATTGGAAACATAGACCGTCAAGGTTTAACATTCACTGCCATTTCTAGAGTTAGAAGCTTGAATGACCTCCGCATCTCTCCATTGTTTCCCTTTAGTTGCTACTCCCGCATCGAAGGCAATGTTTACGTGGCATGCAGGCAACAAGAGGAAGCCATGTTGACCTCAAAGTCTACACAGCCACCTGCAATTTGAACACAACATCTACTACCTTCCAATCTCCTTCTAGTAAGTTCTCTTTTAACTGAACTACCCCATGCCCCTTTCTCTACAACTGCCTATACTTGTATTTTTGCTTTTCATTTCATCTATCTTTTATGCTTTCCTTTTACTTCAGAACACTAATTCCCATATATCACATCCAACTAATTCAACTTCTGTTTGCCCCCTCTTTCAGACTACCAAGATGGATAGCAAATACTTCACTCGACTTTATCAATACTGTGATGAAATAGATGGACAACAAGCTGCTCTTCTTCACATTAAGGAAAGACACCTTCCGCGCCTGGTCTTCCTTCTTCATCGTCTCCAACCAACTATTGACCTTCTGAAAAAGCTCAAGGCCTTGTTGCAATGACTCATACATCTGCATGAAAGGGATACAGTAAGAAAGCTTCGGTTCGCTTTCCAGTCTCGGAATTTTCATCTTGGTGTTGTCATAGACACAAACTGGTGTTGCCGTTGTCCTTCCACCCTCTGCATATATGATTAGCTACCAGCTCAATACCACTTCTTTGATTGCAGTCAATCCAACGTTATGCTATTTTGTTACTGGATTTATGTTCAAAATGTGCTTCGCTCAAAACACTAGATTGCACTAATGCAATGTTATGCTATTTTGTTTCAACATTTTCAGTCACCATCCTGTATGCAATATACTTTGCAACACTTCCTCTGTTTCGAAACATCTCGATTACATATATTAGAAATTAAAGCAGCCATTTTTATAGGCTGCTAAATCTTATACAATACCAAAGGTTACACCCGGACCCTCGCCCCCCCACCTAGGGGTCTAGAATCCTTGCCCCCTTGCGCTCCGGGGTCTTGGGGACTCCTAGGGGACGTTTCCCGACGTCCCCAAAATTCAAAAAATTAAGGGGGACGTCAAAGGGGACGTTTCCTCAGATTGAGGGGTCGAGGGAGCGTGAGGGAGCGTGAAGGGGACGGGAGGGGGCGTGTGGGGCCCACAATTTAAAAAAAAAATTAAATGAAAAAAATTAAAAAATTAAAATTAATAATCGATTGTTTAATTAAATTAATTTTTAGGTTTCATTTGTTTTCATTGTATCATTGTATCATCCGCACTTAGCACTTGCCGCCCAACCCTTAGCACTTACTGCAGCCGCCGGAAGAAGCCCGCAGCTTGCTGCCCACGGTCGGAAGAAGTTATGTTTTATGTTTTATGTTTCACTGTTGCAAACATAACTTTAAACTTATTTGCTTTTAAGTTTTAATATTTATGTTTCAGACTTGAGTTGTAAACTTCAGTTTAAAGTTTATTTTGAATCTTGATATAATATCATATATGTCATGACTCATATGATATCTTAAACTTTATTTTCATTGTACATTGTTAGTAGTTACATTAATGATTATACAGTTACAAAGTACATATGAATCTATGATGTATGTTTTAAGTTTTAACTTTTAAATTTGTTTCAGTTAGATGATTCATCATTCATCGATTTATAATTTTTAAATTTTATCATTTATGATTTATCTTTCATGATGTAAGTGTATGATGATTGTATATACATTCCTTGCAAAAATGAAAAATACAATTGCATTATAAATATTTATTATTAAATTTTCAATGATATATCATATATAATATTATAATATTATATATATTTTTATATTTTATAATTTTTATGACTCTGACGTCCCCCCACATTTCCTGAAAATTGGTAGGGAGCTTTTGCATAGGCCGCTCCCGCACTCCCTCGCCCTCGCTCCCACCTCCAGGGGACTTCATAACATTGTAAAATACATAATGCTTCATTTTCAAAGCCTTTGAAAGAGCTTCTTTACTATCTTTATAATATAACATTTCAAAAATAGTTGTTGAATGTAAAGACAACCATCCATCATGTCTTCAAAGTTAGAAATGCTAGCTTTCTTCCTCTATAAATGTTTTTTATTCATCACAAATTTATTAGTATACTGTATTTATAATATACACTACAGAAAATTAATTTTAGTTATTGGATCTATTGCTGATGTAAACTCCTTAAATCTTTCAAACAACAAACTATCTAGTTCAATTCCAACCAGTTTTGGTGCACTGGAGCTTAGTTTTCTTGATATTTTAAATAACGAGTTAAGTGGGCCTGTTCCACATTCACTCATTAATAAGGTAAACCAACATATGGAACAAATTATAATGACAATATACTTGGACCTTCCTCCAATTCTCATCAGGCCAAACAAGCCAAACAGACATTTGCAACGCAGAACAATGAAAGTATACCAGTAAAGCGAATATTCACAATGAACATCAACAAAACTAACCAAAATGACATACACAAATTGATAAAGGAAGAAGTGAAAAGATCCATGCTTTTGGCATTGCCAAATTTCTTCAACTTGTGCAGCAAATGATTCTACAATAGTTTCTGCAAGCATCAATCGTTACATTCCTCCTGGTATGTTCAGCTTGCTATTGTGTTTCCCTAGTTTGCACCTTTCACACAGAATAGATGACTCTTTTTCAAGGTTTTCATAGCCTTTATACTTATAGATCCTAAAATTTCTCACATATCATTTATACTTCCATGTATATATTTTTTCTCAGTCGTTGAGTACTAAGATCCATTTTTCCTATGTGGAATATGCATACACTCTGAACATTGCAGAAAAGACTTATGTTAATATTTTTGTTGTGCTATTGTTCGATCCTTGCAGTAGTAACTTCAGATAAATGCAGAGGGGGGAAGATCCACAGGACACAAACATTGATGTTCATTTGGCTTCACATTATTCATTGCATACAGAGTAACAAGATTCCCACTATCTGACACATATTTCAGGTTATTCACAAATCACTGTATCTTATGTCCACACCCTAAACACAATACTGTGCATATATGCAAATATATTCAATAAATTTGTCCTTGTATTGTTTTCCAAGATTCTATATTTTCCTTTGTAGCTTTACAACTTTCTTATAGTTATGCATTTAATGTACCCAGGAAACAAGCACTTTCGGCGTGTCTTTCTGTGACAGTTCTCCCATAAAACTTCAACAACCTACAATCTTCACAGTCTAACCTACTGCATGTACCATGGGCAAGTGTGACCATGCATGGTACCATGCATGCAATAGAAGATTAGAATCATGATCTTTCTTGTAGCTGTGTCTAATTTGAAGAGTTTTCTTTGTATTTTTTATGGGACCTCTTTTTATATACCAATTCTCAGTTCCCAACAATTTATGTTGCAAATTTTGTAATTGTCATAGTATTCTAATACCAAAAAACTATCTTGCAATATTTGTAATTTTCCTAGTGTTGTAATAGCATATAGTCGAATTATGTTCTATTATAGAAAACTACAACATGGCCATCTCTTTTAAAACTGATTGGGATGATTGATCTAGTGCCTAAAACTTGTAAAACTTGTGCCTTAACCAGTAAATTCCAATAATAAGATTTTAAAAACCTAAATGTTGATCCTGATCAAACCTTATCCAATGAAATATTTCTCTGGGATGATGCCTTTTGTGGACAAAATGTGCCTTGTATTTATTAACTAACAGGTTGCACTTCCATGCATACCCAATTACCCATTAAGGTCAAAGGGCTGACAACGAAATAGTTATAATCTTCCTTTACATTTCATCTTTCTTAACTTCTTTTACCATCACAAGTTATCTCATACTGCGGTTTTTTATTCCTTTTTCAAGATGTCAGTTTGTAAGTTAATCCACTGTGTAAATCAACAAATAGTCTCAGTATTATTGTGTATTTGTTGTTTAAGTTCTGGATGGAGAATACCTTCCATCCTTATGTATAAAGTTTGAAAATAAGACTCTGTGGTAGGAATTTAATGATACCGGCCATCAACCGAATATCCGGGTTGTACCATGAATTTCTAAGCGAATACTTTGTAATCGATCGTTACTATATATATTGATGATGATTGTTTCAATTCCCGTATGAAACAAAACATATATATTGTCGAGTGAGGGAATTGTTCATAACTTCGTCCCGCATAACATCTGCTCTTGGTCGAATCTATATGAAGAATATTTGAGAATCATAAATCGGCTGACAGTAATCTTTGAATTTTCTCTACCATTTTTCTAAACAGGAATTGTTAGCCATGTATCTATCTGTAGGACTTTTGGGAATTGCTAGTATTTTGTATTTTTAGTTTGGGAATCTTTGAAATTAAAGAAGGAAACTAAAACCAATATGTAGTCTTTAGGTAATGTGGATATACGCATGAAGTACTTCGGTTTGGTCAGACTTTTGAGAGAATGGAATTATTATAGAACAAATATGGGAATAATTTATTTTGATGACCCATATTTGGGCCAGAACAACCACAGAGAGACTCTTATATTTCACCTCCAATTTTAGCAATCCAGTTAATGTGGAAACGCTTGTAGATAAACCAAGTCCCATTATCATTCCATAGCCTATCAGCAACAAGCTCTCTGCTTCCTCGCATGCATTTTAGGCAAAAACCCCAAAAAATTAGCCAATTTCTGGACAGAAATAGCAGATCCGTTCACAAGTCCAGGTTGGGGCATTCCCACGCAATTTCTCATCAACAAAAGCAGAGTTGGGAGTACGAGTCATGTCGGGCCAAGAATAGAAACCCCGCCAAACTCGGAAGATATAAGCCAAGGGAAGCCTTCTCCTCATGATGCAGCCCCTCTGGAATGATTATGAATTCTGAGTTATGAAATGATTGAATTTACCTGCTTTGACTGTTTGAACCTTCATGAAAAAATTGCAGAAATCATTGGATGAAACATCACAGTTTGAACCCACTATAAGAGAACTTCAGTCTGTTTTGTTTTCAAAGGACCAAGATATTCAAGATATGAATGTTAAGTTTGTTGAGCTATCTCAGAAATGTGCACAACTTGAAGAGATTAGTGGTAATTGCACAGTACTAGATGAAAAATTCTATGAAATGGCCTTTCAAGCAGCTCAACATGAAAATGAAAGAGATTCCTTACATTTGGAGGTAAATGCCCTTAGGAAATCTCTTTCAGAAAAGGAAACATTAATGAAAGCCTCTTCAAAATTTCATTCTGACTTGAAACACCAGTTTGACACAACCATAGAGAAGCTAATAGCTGTCATTGAGGAACTCATTCAAGATGAGACTTTGGCAGCTGTTCCTTGCTCGGAGAGAATTTCTTATCTAGAGAGAAGCCTCCTTTTTCTTATTGAGAAGTACAACGTAGATTTTTCACAAGTGAACCTGGTTCATAAATGCTTACTTGAGCTTGCTTCTAATTATGAAAACTCGTTGGAAAAATAACCTACACTTTCTTTGGATGTGTTCCTCAGAGAAGTATTTAGTTACAAAGAAAAGGAAGTAGACCAGTTAAATGAAGAAGTAAATGTAATGAATTCAATTAAAACTCAGCGTGAAGAACAAATTAAGGAACTGAAGGATCATTTATATAAATTTGATGAGAATCTTAAAGAAATGATCATGGATAACAACAAAATGAGAACTGATCTTGAGCAGACAGAAAGTAAATTGTCATCAGTCAAAGAAAAGCTTAGTTTGGCCATCACTAAAGGGAAAGGATTGGTTCAGGAATGAAATACTCTAAGACAGTCATTAGTGGACAAGTGTAATGAGCTACAAAAGTGTTTGTAGGAATTGCAGAAGAAAAATAATACATTGCATGAAACTGAAATAAAAGCTTCTAATCGTGTTAAAGTATTGGAATTAGAGCTAGAAGATATTCAGAATTCTTCAAGTGATTTTCGAGAATCTGTTTCTAACAATTACATATATGATTGGCCTAGTTTCTTTAGCAGGGAAGATTCGAGCAAGAAACCTAATGGATCTAATGTAAGGAATCAGAAGTTGAGATTCGAGATCATATTCTTGTGTAATCCTAAGAAGCTGGTCAACCAGTGCCTTGGAAGCAATAGAGTTGGTTTTGAAAGCAGATCTTCTTAAATCGGTATTGTGTTCTGCTACAACAACAATCTCCATTACTGCCATGGCTGAATTATACTTGACTTCATCTTTTCCCTTTTCTAAGAGCATTGCAAAAGAAAGCAAAGCATTGGACTCCGTTATACTTTTACAAGTATTTATGTTACTCTTTGCAAGTTTCCAGAGAGCCCTAGCAGCTTATGCTTTCATTGAGGCCTTAATGATTGGATCCTCAGCTTCCTTGCCTTTCAGATTGAGGCCTAATAATCAGGGCATTCCAAGATCTTTGTTGGCATTTTATGTATGAATTCGAGTCTGAGTAAGAAGGTTGCACTGACCATAGAATGGATGTTCATCACCGCCTCGGTAGCTATGGTATAGTTGCTGTGATCGAGAACCGTCTCGAAGGCTAAAATGCCCAACCAGTGAACTAATGATGCTGCCCTGGGAAAAAAGTTCCTGTGATTCAGGGTCACTAGAGAGCAATGAGACAAAGCCCAAGTAACCATGGTCTGGACTTTCATGGAACCATTGTCCTTCAAGACCCTGGCAAAAATAGAGTAGACACCCTCTTGAATCATGTGGCTAACGTGTTGAGGATCCTTACCTAGTTCGCCCAGGGATTTTGCGGCCACTTCCTGCACTTCTACTATGATTGTTTCTTTGATGACCTTCAGCAAGGGCCCGATTCCCCCTTCTTCCACAATCAATCAATGAGGAATCGACTTGGAAGCTAAGGTGGATCCATCACTGTAAGGATCGATTCAGAAATCACCAAGAAGGTCAAGAAAATTCGTGGATAAATTGCCAGCAAATCACGCGCCCATCCAATGGTTGTTATCACATCCCATCGCTTCATTTTATCCAACGAATATCACACGATTTACTTGCAAGAACGATAATGTGCAATGGCGCGCAATGAAAGCGGTTTTCCAAATTCACTCAGGGACACGCGTCACCCAGTGTATGGCATCGCTCCGATTTCTTAAATACAACTTACCGTGCAAAGCTGGTGCGATCAAAATCGCCAATTAGCTCTAAACCACGTTCACTGTTCACTTCATGGTTCTTCCCTTTTGGCTTAGGGTTCTGCCTAACCTCGTGTTCCGTCGGGCTTGAAAATCCATCGAAACCCATCAATCTCTACATAAATTCCCCTGGCGGAGTCGTGACCGCAGGCCTGGCAATATACGACACAATGCAGTACATAAGGAGCCCGGTGAGTACGTTCTGTATGGGGCAGGCGGATAAGATTGAGAAATGCATGGAGAGGGACATGTTCATGTCGCCTGAGGAGGCTAAGGAGTTTGGGCTTGTGGATACAGTCATTGAACAGAGGCCCATGTCACTTGTTACTGATGCTGTGGGGGATGCCTCTGTGGACAAGGAAACAAAGAGTTGAAGACGACAAGTTCCCTTCACCTCCCATGAATTGGGTTTTGCTTTATGGGGTTTTGGTAGGGTTTATTAGATTTTATGATTTATGTTAATTTTTTCAGGGTTTGGAAGAAGATTATTTTTTGGATGTCAATTTATCATGATTTATCCATCTCGGATCTCATTGTTATGGGCTGATTCCTCCTATATGATAGATCATTTTTGCAATAACTTTGAGTTTGATATCAATGATGAGGTACCCCAAAAGAATGACATAGTCACCAATGATAATAAGATCTTGAGTGTTTCTCTTGAAACCCATAAAAAGACCTTGCAAAAAAGTGCATAGACTTTTGCTTAATTATTTGTGGCGATTCCTAAATCCTAAAAAAAGAGATATTTAACCACCACCCAACCCTACTTCCGCTATCATTTAAAATATAATATTAATAACGTATGTTGATATATACCTATAACTATGAACCTTGTAAAATGAATTGATATCGCCGAATTAGCCATTGAGTTAAGGCTTGGAGTAAAGCCAAGGTGGCACCTTTAAATCTTATGAAATACTCATATAGATAGAAAGTATGTGAAGGGGTTGACTCATGATACAAGTGTGTGTTGATTTAAATTTATTTAATTCTATTTATTTATTTATTATTTTTTTATCTTTATTTTATTTTATTTTTATTTATTTATTTATTTTATTTTTACTTTTAAATTAAAAATTTAATTTATCTATTTTATTTTTATTTGTAATTTTATCTTTATTTTATTTCATTTCTATTTATTCATTTTATTTATTTATTCATATTTTATTTCTTAATTTTCTATTTAGTCCAAATTCATTTTTATATTTATTGTTAAACAAAGCATGTACATGGATTCACTTGACACACTATTCAACGTTTCGTTTTTTTTTTTTAACTATATCTCTCTATTGTTCACGATTTGTCGAACGAGTTATGGGTTTTACAGGTTATCATGACTGACAAAGTAGAAAACAAAAAGTTGAAAAGTTGATTAAAATAAATATTCTTTGATATTTGTACCGAAACTTTAACAATCAATCATGTTTATTGTTCTTATTGTTCAGTGCCCTCTTGAGGTGCCTATGAGACGTACATGGCATCTTTGAGCCCATTTCTTTGTGTTGGTTTTCAATTGCAACAGAAATTCATAGAATCAACTTGAATTTCTGTTGTACCTCAAAGACTCAGGATGATATTGATCTTCTCAACAAGTTCTATTTAGGACAAATTCTTTCTTGAATGGATAATCAGAGCACCAACAAGCTAGATAGTTTGAAAAGAGTTGTCTACGCATTATGTTTTAGACATGTAAACAATGGTTTACTAATCTTTGATGTCAGTTTTAAGTTTCTTAATGTGTTTCACATGTCTTGATATATCGATCATTTTAACATAAAGAAGCAAAAACGAAAACCACCCCCCTTCTCTCGCCTCCTACTTCCTCATGCCTTCCATCTCCACATCCTTGTTTCCTGCAGCGCTACCTCTACATCACACTCAATTCATATGCATTTCTATCGGCGTGTCTTTGCACCCTTTGGGTGCAAATGCTAGTTATAAATTACATTTTTTATTTAGAGAATATTTTATTTTTATTTTAGGAGAGACAAACATATTTACATAACACTTTCACAAATGTAGAATGAGTATTTAGGCTCAATGAACCTCTACTCAATCAACTGATTATTCTTCTTTAACTAAATTATATAGAATTATATTGAAAAAAAGATTGGCATATTACTAAAAAGTAAATTATGGATCACCCAGTTACTATAAGACTACTCTAAATGTATGTAACGAATAAATCATTTTGAGTATAGTGTTGCTATGATAATTGTTATACAAAAAATATATTGCTAAATTCAATTTGTATATTTTGAATAGAATGTTGTTATAATATATATTATACAAAAATTATATTGCTAAATTTAATTATATAAATTGTTGGTTAATTTATATTGCTAAATTTAACTATACAAATTGTTGGTTAAAAGAATTTAAATATAATGTATAAAATAAACAAAATTGTATTGTATTGTATGTCTTACTCTCGATATTTATTATGTCATTGCATAGTTGTAATTATATCTATCTTCCATGATTTTGTATTAATCTTAATGGTACATACATGTATATCTGTCTTTGCAAAGTTCACTATAAGCTATGGAGTTGTCTACTCAACTAACAAACTAACCCAAACGACAATTTTTTTACCGAAATCCAATTAAAAAAATTCAAGTTTTAGCAAGACACTTACGTCAGCAGCATTACGGCTGTGGCACCACAGTTGTATGAGAGGGCATGGATGATGGAATTCTATATCGGTCTGAGTAAAACAGGACGCCATTAATGCCAGCATTGTACTCTTGGCTCTTTGTATTATGTCAGTTTGGTTATGTTAAACTAAATTTAAGTGGAGTTGTTTTCAGTGTGATTTTTTGAAATTTTTGGTGTTGGAATTAGTGGAAAAAGTTGAGGTAAAATCTTGATTTATGTTATTTAAATTGGTTTTTTTATTATATATAGATTCAGCATCCTAAAAATTTTGTAAGGTATTTTGATTGTGCAAAGTTACCCATCAAACTTCTATTTTCAATAAATTCCTGCAAAAATTAAATTAAAAAATCCACCAAAAAAAACTTTCAAAAAATCACACTAAAAAATACTCAAATTCAAATTCGTTGAGGTCATTAAAGTTCAAACCACAAAAAAAAATGAATTTCGGTCAAATATTTTACAGGTTCGTCGCCCACGCATATAGGGTTTTATTGTTCATTGGTTTAACCATAACAAAAGGAATATAGAACTTAGGGTTTGCATGGTACACAATATTTCATATGAAGATTTATTTGCTAATTCCCTTTCTTTTCTTTTATTTATCTCTATTGCATTAACACTAACACTGATCCAATGCTCTCACATATGGGGTCTTCTCATGCTGAGCTTCACCTTAATAATTTGTACAGTCATGGCGTATTCCAAACCCCATTTTCTACGCTAATAGTGTATACTAAAGTTCTCACCTTTAAACCTTTAAATAATGGAGGATGTGGAAGCTTCTTGCAAATCTTAAGCTCTCTTGAGAGTTATTTGAACGTTTTTCTTTGTTGACTTCAGCTACAGTGAGAACGTCAAATTTGATGGAGGCAAGTCACATCTAGCATCCTCATTTGAACTTAAGTTTAGGATGTTATTTAAACAAATCATTTTGGAATTGTTTGGTGGAAACCAAAGCATTGTCTGGTTATTTAAGCCATGAATCCAACTCTTGAGGTAGGACAAGATTTTAGGGTTTTTTTGGCTTCCATATTTTTCCACAGGTACCTTTTATATGATTGACGTTTGGGATTTTAATTCAACCATCTAAGTAATTATTTGAAGGCTCGTTCAGTGTTGTTTCCCAAAGAAAAGAAATATGTCGAGATTTGAAGGAAAAGGGAAAAAGCAGAGTCGCGGAAACCTTGCGGTTGCAAATTTAGAGAATAATGTAGAGAATCCTTGATGTTCAAGTCCTTTGCCAAATGGCTTGCCTTGGAAAATGGAGCTAAAATAGCTACTATTTATGCCTTACAACGAGCTAAGAAACAAAATTCTCTTGCTAGTTTATCGAATCAGCACAGTATTGCTACTAATTTGAAGTATGCAATGACCTTTGTTTCTTCCATGCTAAAATATCAAGTATGTCTTATTTTTTTTGGTTATTTTTTTCATTAGTTAATTGGATGAAGGGTTTCAGATGGAGAGGAATACGCAAATATGTTTCAGGTTTGCTTAGATTTTTAATATGCAAATTTTGTTCTTTCTTTTTCATTAGATATAAAAGTGTGCAGCTGTCTATAAATAATAGTTCTAGTCCAGACACCCACAATCTATTGCACATGATTTGAATAATTTAAAATGTTGACTTGTTGACTTCTCATAGTTCTGCAAACTTGCAATCCCCATTAGATTTATAGAAATCAAATTGATTTTCTTTTATATGCTCTATTGTTTAAAATGAAAAAAGCTATTAGAGTGGCTTAATTAAAACATCTCTGACATATTACACCAAATGTTGACCGCCCTAAGGTAAACATAAGCTAAAACATGATATTAAACAAATTAATTACTAGAGAAACAATTATAACGACAATCTGCTCAAAGATTCAGGGATCATGTGAAAAGAACATATGACAGTTTGATCAATAACACAAGTCATGGAAACTTGAGCACAAAATTCTTTTACAAAACGATACTCTCCCTGAGGTTAGATTAAATAGTACAATAAAAACATGAATATTTTTAGGATCAATAACACAAGTCATGGAAACTCAAGCACAAAATTCTTTTACATAATGATACTCTCCCTAAGCTTAGATTAAATAGTACAATACAAACATGAAGCTTTTTATGATCATTCTAGTTAGGGCATTCGACTCTCTTCAAGTTTCCATAATCAAGTCTATATATGGTAGAGTTTTCTTACCTGCCCCTACTTTCTATCCAACTCACCATTTTACAACCTGAATTTTAAATCACACATTTTATCGACACAAGATTTTTGAAACAGTTTCAAGTGTCTTCAAAGGAAATCAAATTAAACTAAACAAAAGCCTTCACTAAGTTCAATGAAGGAACTTTAAGTATTATTAGCATTAATCTACCCATAATAGATGTCGTCATGAATGTGTTAAATTTTATAGGTGACCTATGTTTGGAAAAGTTCCTTTTAATTTCCAATTCCTTTGAAGTCGTTTGATTGTAAATACATTAAAAATATTTTAAAACTTGGCATCTTTGGAAAAAACAAAATGGTGTGTATGATGTGTTGTGTGCTCTATGGACTAGAGACTTGAAAATAACATGACAAAATTCGGTATTGGAAATTTGAACTAATTCATCTTAGGGTTTCTTGATTCGTGATTGTTTTATTTTTTTCTTGATTGCATAGACTCCCACACAAATTGATAATGGGAAAATCAATTTGAGTCTTGACATAATTTTGGTGGACACTGGAGTCTTATAAAAATAACTTATGCCGGTATTTTGGGTCATAATTGGGATACATATGTAGTGTATTCAATTAGTTGGGAATCTTTACTTCAACTGCTTTTGGTGATCAATTGACTTTGAAATTGTTTGACCATGTGAGCATTGTTATGTTATTGGCATGACAATTTAATTCAGTAGTAGGAGTTGAACATTAGCTAATTGATGATTTTTTGGAGCAATCCTCACTTGTAAGTGCTTTAATCATTGAAACCTTTATATTCAACTCAAATTTGAATATTTAAAGTTCACAAGAAATATATTTGTTTATTCGAAAGAAAGATTTAATTTGTGATATGTATAGTACTTTTCATATGTGAGCAAGATAGAGCTAATCTATGATATGTGTATCTTTCATATCCTAGTAGATAATGACTGAAGTTCATGGGATTACAATGCTTGGTTTTAGTTATTGTGGATGGGGGTTTCCAAAGAGGTTAGAAATTCCAATGCCATGGTGAAAAAGAGGGCGGGATGAGGTGTTTGCTAACAAAAATCTCCTCGATGATTCTCGTTCTTGTGATATTTAAAATTTCGAATTTGTTGCAACTAAAGATATTATTTAGAATGCATATTGAAGAAAGAAAAGTCACCAAATCTCAAATGGCTTCGCTGGTATAAGTTTCCATACTCTTGTGCACCTTCTCAGATACCAATAGAGAACCTAATAGTTTTAGAAGTGGTCGGGGACAAGTTGGAAACACTATGGTAGGAGTATCTTGATTATGTTTTTTTTTTTTTCTTTCTAACTTCATTTCATTTTGTATGCAAAAATTATCATGTACATCTTTATGATAGCTAAAATTCCAAATATTGCAGGCTTCCATTCAGTTGTGAGAACTACATATAATTTGGGCTTCTTCCTCATTTTCAAAGTTTCCTAAGTCTATAGGACAATTGAAGTACCTTGAAAATATTAGCATATCATTGGATCGAAACATGCTCAAAAGCTTGTCGAAAAAAATCTGTGAACTACCCTCATTGAAATAATTAGAATTAGAAGACTACTACGAAATGATATCACTTCCTGATTCTTTTGGAAGGCTACCACACCTCCAACACATTAAATTACATGGTGCTATCAAATTGGCAATGCATCCATAATCTTTGGGGAATTTAACTCAACTTAAAAGTTTAGATCAAACATGTGTACTCACCGATTCAAGTGGATATTTGCACACCCACCTATTCCATTTGGACCTCGTAGCATCAATTCTTTCAGCTTTTCAGTTTGGAAGACAACTTGCATTATTTTGAAGTGTGCTTTCAAGTTCCGGCACTCCTGTGAGCTATTTTGGGGACTTAATGATCCAAGTAGATATTGGTGGCCACCCATCGATTCCATTTGAACCCACACCATCAGTTCTTTCAGTTTGTAAGTTTCAACACAACTTACTATTTTTAGCAGCTTTTCAAGTGTCCCCGCACCACCGGGTATAAGGAGATCACCTCGCAAACCCGACGACCCCCCTCATGGTAGAGAAAGAAAGATGAAGGAGCAGAGATCCTATCAAAACATTGTTCAGGGAGGCCCCTCATAGGGCCAGAGGAACGCGGATGATGGATAAATTTTCCCCAAATCCTTCAATGACTACCCACCAATGCAAGACATCTACATCCAAAGACATTTGCCAACAAAGTCCGCAACATCCCGGACAACCAATACCAAGTACAACAAGACTCCCCCCTCCCCCAATGGAGGAACTTAACCCAATGGATACCATTACATCCTAAGGAGGAAGTAATGGATCTGCAGATATCAAGACCACCCACCTATTCCATTCGACCCCACCACCAATTTTCGTAGCTTTTCACTTCCAACAACTTACTAATTTTAGAAGCTTTTCGTTTCTTGCACTCCTGGAGTTTTTTCTTTGGGGATTTAATGATCCAGGTGGATATTGGTGGCCACCCACCGATTCCATTTGAACCCCCACCACTAGTTATTTTAGTTTGTAAGTTGTAGCACAACTTACTATTTTAGCAGTTTTTTGAGTCCTGAACTTCCGAAGTCGTTTTGAGGCCCTAAACGACGTTTTTTGGGAAAAACGAGAGAAACATGGGTCCATGGACGGTTTTCCTCACACCGAAAGTTGTACTCCTCGGATATCTCTTTCTAATGAGCTATTGAGTGTGTCAAACGAAGATCGGATGCCAAAGTTACGTCCCTAGGAAGTTGAAACACCAACTTACCCAAACGGGGCCCACAATTTTGGTACTTCATCTCCTATGGTTAGGTTTTTGGATGTTTTGGGTTTTACATTGTTTCTCAACAATAAATAGGCCTTCAAGCCTCATTGTAACATAGTTCAGGGGCTGGTAGCTGACACATCTCTTCCGCAGATACGCCACTGCCCTAGCGCTCATCTATTTCCATTATGTGTCCGTAATAGGCCTTCAAGCCTCAAGGTGAAGGTCAGAGGCTCGTATATCACACATCTCTTCTTAGGAGATACACTACCAGCGCCCCTAGCTTGTTTCCATTATGTTTGTAAGCATATTTCGGGCCATTCTTTTTATTAATAAAATAAAGCATTATTTCGCGTATCTCTGCTGGTTATATATGTATTCGTTGTGTTCCCGCATAAAATTTGATTAGTGGTATCGTAGCGGTCTTCTCTTTCTATTTTTCTTTTTCGTGTCCCCAACGTGGCTGTGGTATAAGGAGTTCAACCCGCAACCCTGATGACCCCCCCATGGCAGAAGGAAAGAAAGACAAGGGAACAAAAGCTCCTATCAAAATCTTGTTCGAGGAGGCCCTCGAGAAACCGAGGAACGCGATGATGGATAAATTTTCCCAGATCCTTCAATGAATTCCCATCGATGGGACATCTACATTCAAAGACGTCCACTCAACAGCAAGTCTGCTGGATAAGTCTCGGACAAATCCAATCCCAAGTTCGAAGAATTTGTCCATCATGAGGGAACTTAACGCAATGGGGACCATTGCTTCCTAAGGAGGGAGGAGATCTCAGGGGGATACTTCCAAGGGCCACCCTCCACCTATCCCATTTGGACCCGCAGCATCAATTTTTTCAGCTTTTCAGCCTTCAAAGACAACTTACTATTTTTAGTGTGCTTTGGGTTTTGCACCACCGGAGCCATTTTGGGGACTTAATGATACAAGTGGATATTGGTGGCCACCCACCAATTCCATTTGAACCCCCACCATCAGTTCTTTTATTTTGTAAGTTTCAACACAACTTACTATTTGCAGCTTTTTGGGTCCTCAACTTCTTAACCGTTTTGTGGCCCTAAATGACGCTTTAGGTCGTAGACCAATGTTGCTCACTCAAAAGTTGTATTCCTGATAGAGTTTATTTAATGAGCTATTGAGCATGTCAAATGGAGATCAGATGCCAAAGTTATGTCCCCGGGAAGTTAAAACACCAATTTACCCAAACAAGACCCACAATTTCGGCGCTTCATCTCTTTGAGTTAGGTTTTTGGACGTTTCAGTTTTTCCATTGTTTCTCAATAATAAATAGGCTCTTGAGCCTTATTGTAACATAGTTCAGAGGTCTGTAGCAACCACATCTCTTCTCAGAGATAAGCGCTACTAGGGCCCTAGCTCGCTTGTTCCCACCATTTCGCTCAGAATACGCGGGAGAGGCCTATAGCCGTCACATATCTTCTCTCGTGGATACGCTAACGCTGCCCTTTGACCGTCATTTACATCATGTATCATTGTACTAGTTGTAGCATGTTCGTAGGTTGATTCTAACCACATCTCTTCTCGTGATATGCCTACCAAAGGTCCTCTAGCTTCTTATTTCTGGCCTATTTCTGTTATTAATAAAATGAAGTATTTTTTCCACCGCATCTATGTATTTATGGCTATGTGTTTTATGTTGCGTTCTTTGCATAAATCGATCATTTACTCTCTTCCACCACCACACTTGGCAATATTACGACCTACGAATATTGTTTAGCATAGTGGTTAGGGTCTTTAATTATTTTTTTACATGGAATATTGTTTGGCATAGTGGTCAAGGTCATCCATTATTACCCCATAAGTTGTGGTTTCAACCCAATAGACCTTCCACTCCTGCTCTTCGGATAACATTCAACTTCAAATATAGATTGTAGCCACCTCATTTCCAACGATGATGATTGGTGTATAAGTAAAATCTTTTTTGTTTGTTGGAAGAAATCGTGGATTCAATCGTGTTGATGCCATTTATATACATATGAAGTTTTAATGCAATTTATATATAACTATGTTTCAATCCATGTTAACTGTGTTGGTTGGTGCAATAGTAGTTTGTTCAATTTGTTCCATCAAGGTCGGTGGTTCGAACTACCCGCCAATCGTTGCACAACCATTACTCGAATCTCCTTCGACAATTGAAGGTTTCCAAATGGAAATGAATTTTTATTGGCCCACATTATGCACATTTAACTTTCCAAATCATCCTATCGCATCATTTAACTTGCCAAATCATCCTATTGCATCATTAGTGAGTTAGCTTGCCACATCATTGCCATGTTAGCTTATCAGATCACTATTTGTACAGTGAAAATACCATGTGTTGCATGTTGATTGGTCCACTTATCATGCTACTTATTAGAATTTGTATTGCCACATCAATATCTATACTATACATACTTCCATGCTTCACACTCTGCAAACTTTTTTCTTGTTTCATTAAAACTTCAAAACGCCATAACTTCTTCATTCGACATCTCTTTGGCTCCATTCAAGTGGCGTTGGAAATATCTAGGCTAGATCTAAGACATGGAGCCCTTTTAATCAACATTTGAGGACACCAATTTTTATTTATTTTTATCATGAGGATAAACCTGAATCGAGAGACCTAATACAACCCTGAGGATGAGATGAATTATGTGACTAAGTGATTAAGAGACTTGCCAATGTGTTGGAATAATAATATTAATAATAATAACAATAACAATAATATTATATACCAAAGCTATAAGCATGACATGAATTTAAATAAGCAAGCACACAACATTGCAAATGTAGCAAATATCTACAAATAAATATGTTCGATCATATAAATGAGATGGAATATTTGAAACATTAAATGAGAAATGCCACTTGATTTCCCCATGTTTGTTCAAGGTCTATTGTTTTGTCTTCAAAAATATCATTGAAGGACTCATTTATGATTGATTTTACTAATGAGCTCTCATGTCCATTACAATTTACATGTATGACTTATGAGTAGTTGTTTTGTATTTTACAAAGTTAAGAGCGAGTGAAAAAATAACAAAGGAAATAGAACTGTGATAGGTATAGGATTCAAAAACATGAAGTATATGAGCTAATGTGATGCGAATTTTCGTATTGACAAGACTCAACAATACTCATAACTCATAAATTCATGGAAATATTGACAAAAACAATGTCTAAATTTAATTTGGAGAATTTTCATTAAATGACACATAAAATAATATATACACCAATTAAATAATAAGTTATTTATCAAGATATAAAATATATAATAATTTTAATGTCATAAAAAAGAACACTATAGAAAGATACACTAGTTATGAATTATATAACAACATTAAAATAAAAAAGTGTTTAAGTTTTAAATATCAAATACAAAGTATTATGAATCAATATTTATGTAGCATTTAATTCTAAAGGATATATATATTATTTTGTAAATATAAAATAATTTCAAAAAAATTGCAATTTTTAAATGTTTTCATTCACTTTAAAATATGTTTAAATCCCCTTGGGAAGGAAAATGAAATTTCCATTTCGATTACGAATAGAATTGCTAAATTTCCATAAGGAAATCTAACTCATTACTAATCAAATAATGTTACAAATAAATACAGGAAGTGTTGTCTCAAGATAGTGAAACTATCTTGGACACACAATCACTTGGTTGAGAAAATCTCTCAACCACACACCAATCTAGGAAACATAATAGGAATACACTCCTCTAGATAGAAAGAATCACAACTGAGACAAGTAAGAATTACTTTTTCCAACACACCCCCTTAATGAATACTTGTCTCGACATTAATTTTAAAAGTATAGTTGTGGTCAAACATAACAAAAGGATATGTCGACGTCCATGTAAAGGAGAAACCATCTACTGGAATGCATGGGTGCCAACCATTACAACTGCTAGTCACATAGGATGTCCATCGCATACATGGTTCTGTCAACCATTATAAATGCATACATGCACCTATACCTGTAGATCCCCCTCCAACATCATCATCGTGGGTTTTATCGGACTACCCATAACCATGCTTTGGGTTTTATCAGATTACCCTCAACCATGCCAACAAGAGCTCTTAGCCACCAACGCTCAACGCTACCACCAAGGCACTCAATTCACCCAAGAAGGCTCAACAAATCCACGAAAGCTAAACTCTACCACCAAGGCACTCAATTCAACCACGAAGGCTCAACACAACCACAAAATCTCAATTTAGCCACCAAGGCACAACTCAGCCACCAAGGGCCTTAAATCTGCCACTAAGGCACTCCAACCACTAAGGCTCACTCGAGACCCGACTCAAGAAGGCCCAAGGTTTTCTCGACTCACCCTCAACCATGCCAAGGGTTTTTTCGGTTGACCCTAAACCATGCCTACATGAATCCATGTCCACTTCACTCTTACACATGGTTTCTAGCTTACCACAAACCAACACTACAAATACAAAGTGATTTTAATATTACCATGAACTTTATGGGGATACACATGCCTTTACAAGGCTTACAACACAACTCCAACTCTTGGAGTTACCAGGTACATACTCTACAAAGACCACTACAAAACCATCCTCGACTTGCTTACTAATAAATGTATGTGACCATCATCAAGAGTATAGTCCACAAACTCACAAAAAACTCAAATGTTATTGTCCATCATCGCCTAATTTTTAGTGTCGCTTTTGCACAAATTAATATTTGCCACACTTCAATATTACTACCCACCACTGAGTATCTTTGCATCATCTTTCTAATTTAATTGATTTCTTGGATTCACCTGCACAATTTGTTAGAGTATCTAATTCTCACAAAACCACTACATTGAGTTAGCCAGGCTCAAAGCTTCTAATTCCAAAAACAAAATACCATTATTTATTTTATTTGGACTTTATAAACATGCAATCATAACCAAAATTTCATTTCTACATTGATTTTATCAAGCTCAATGTATTTATCTTACCAAACTCCAAGTAAATTCAGAAAGCTGAGGTTGTTTTCCGACCATTGTTGGAATGATGGAATGCATGTCCCCATTATCAGTTGCGACCTATGTCTCCTCTTCAAAATATTCCGGAATGGATGTTTCACAACCTAGGCAATCTCATTAGCCTCAACCATGTCATCGAATTCAGCATGCACGTTTTTTGTGCCGCAGATCTTTTCAAGAACCCGACAAACCTCCTTGTGGCCTCCTGCTGAAAACACATCCTTGCAAGAAAATTTTCCTTGCATCCCATAAAAAATGTTCCAGAAGAGAAAGAGGAACAAAATTTCGACTGCCAAATATAATGTCTTCCGATATTTGGAGGCCACTACTCAGCCACCCATGTTATCACCACTTTTGGATTATGTCAAACGACTGCAAAATTTCCTTACGAAAAATGTTCACAGAATACGAGGTATTTCCTTCTCGATTCCAGGGATGGGAGGTTCAATTAGGAAATAGATTTCAATAGTTTAAGAAATATCCGTTAGTGAGGCAAATTCCTTTCACAGGGATTCAAATACCCAACCAAAGAGCAAAAGGTCTCTGATTCTCCAATTCCTCTGAATTCTCCTCCTGGATCATCGTGCTCTTACCACTTTTGATCAATCCCCAAGCCAGAACCAACACAAGTAGCACCGCTATGTTGGCCGATTTCAATGTCATAATCCACTGGAAAAAATTATAGCAAGACCACCGATCTCAATGTCTCTACATTTAGCAAAGTCCTCTACTGCTTCCAAGGACTTTAGCGACACATATGGCCTGGATTCACCATGTTTGGAGGCCAAAATATCTACCAAAAGTGTGAGGATCGCCCCAACCATGCCAACGAATCGGGAAAATGGAAACTGGCACCATGGATGAACTGACAGGTCGTCACTTTCTAGAGCACGAAAAGCTTCTTCCATCACATGGACTATCTGGTGGACATAATCACTTCGGCAACGAGACATTTCACCATTACCAGAAGAGTGTCGTAAAATTTGAGGCATCAGAAATATTTGGTCAACATAGCCAGCAAGCATACTCCTCCAATGCTTGTCACCAGAATCGTCGCACGCAAACTCCAAACCAAATGAAGCACACATCCTCACCAAATCACCATAGCTAGTAGATCTTCTGCTCCACCCACGCTACGTCATCATGCCACTTAAAAAATCTCTGCAATCACTGCTAGAATCCCAACAACCAAACTGGCCATTTCAACTATCCAAATTAACAGGGATGACATGGATTCAATGTTCCCTGCACAAACATATTTAAGAAATGCAACTGACATATGAATGATGGATAACCATACAAACCAAAAATTTCACTCTATTCAACAAATACATATACTCTATTTCCTCTTAATTCCCTGAGACCAGGAGGGGCTGAGGTCCAGGCCCATACGGGCTCTGATACCATGCTAAATTTCCATAAGGAAATCTAACTCATGATTAATCAAATAATGTTACAAATAAATACATGAAGTGTTGTCTCAAGATACATAAACTATCTTGGACACAGAATCACTTGGTTTAGAAAAATCTCTCAAACACATACCAATCTAGGAAACATAATAGGAACAGACTCCTCTAGATAGAAACAATCACAACTGAGACAAGTAGTAATTACTTTTTCCAACAATAACGAACATGAAATATCCAGTTGGAGTCTTATCTCCTCATTGTCCATAAATTAAGAGCATTAGATGATATTTGTGCATGTGGTGCCTCTTCACGGGTTGGTAAGCAAGTCTCAGACTACTGGGTGGAATGAGGGAGGACTTTGGAGTAGCAAAGGTAATATAATTTCATGTTGTTTCAACGTAGGGTTAAAGTTAGGTTTGGAATTTCAAATTTATTTTGTCTGTCCAAAGTCAGGTTTGGATTTTCAAATTTATTTTGTCTGTGAAATGGAAATTTGATGGCCATTATTTCTTTTTCATATTTTTCATTTGAATCTTTTATAAATATTAGTGAGTGTCAAATTTTTTTCTTATTCAATGCAAAATTTATATAACAATTGAGAGATAGGCTTAAAGTTGTCATCCTTATAAAGAAGAAGAAAGGACAATACATCAGTAATCTAGCTCTATAGCTCCAAAATATACTAAGATTAAAGTGATTATTGTAAACAATAAATCCTTAGAAGTTACTCTCAAAAAAAAATAAGTATATTGGAGAAGTAATTGTTAGTGTCTTAATGTTCAGTGATCAAATACACTCTTTCAAGTTTACTTAGCAGTGGTCCTAAGTCAAAATTTCATGCTTTCGAACCAATTCTCAAATAAATAAAAAAATCACTGAATGTTGTCTAGGTCTAAAATTGTACTCCCTTCACTCCATTCATGGTCATCATCATTTCAAGGTCATGTCATCCATCAATCACCTAGGGTCATAAATCTGTCAACATACCTCCATCTAGGTTATGGTCTAGGTCTCAATTGTTTCGCCACCACGATGTCTAATAATGTCATGAAACAAAGAAAAAAAGAGTCATTTTCACCATACAAAGCATCCTCATTGGGAGTTAGAAAATATAGGAAAATAAACTAAAGGAAAATTTTCTTTTCTCAAAGAAGTATGCTACATGGTCAAAAGAGCTCCTCTCTCATGCTCACAACTCTCCACAACCATCCAAAGATTGGAAGTTTGCTACAATTTTGCCTTTCAAGCTCTAAGAAACCATCATAACATTCAATTCATCATTGCTAAAGTTTCATAGGATTCCAAGTCAGTAAGTGATCATCCCTCACATTTCATTCAGCTCAATTTCTTTAGCAAAGGGTGGATTCCCTCTTCTAGGGTTTTCAACTACATTTTTGGTTTCATTGATGTTTAGCTTACTTCAGCAGGAAAATCCATAGTTTCATCATCTATTAAACTTCACACATGACTCATATACCTTACCAAGTCATTCCATATCACACATATCTATGATTTCTCCCATTTTCACTCAAACCCTAATCCTCACTATGCTTTTGCAGAGATACTAGGTCAACTATTTTTTTAGGAACTATTTCCCTCTTTCCCTTATCCATTTCCAAAAATTCCACCTATAATTTTTCCTAACACACTACCATATATCCGCTAGTTTTTTCATATTTTTCCCTAACTCCTATCCCCTCCATTTCCCTCCCTAAACTTGCTGCCCCATTTTCCCTTGTTTTCCTAATTTTCACCCTTCCTTTCCTTCATACCAAGCTAGGGTTTCTTTTTGTTGAAAAACATCATGGAAGGTGAGAAGAGAAAGTATAATAAGGGATTTCATCATTCCAAGTTTGATCCAACTCAGACCCATGTCATCATTTTCAAATTTTTGTGATCAAGCTAGGGTTTACATTGCACACAAGGAAAAACTTATTTCAAATTTAGTCTATGAAGTAATGAAGATGAATTTGAAAAAAGTGAAAGAGGTTTTGTTAATAATAGACCAAAGAAAAAAAACCTCCTTCATTTTATGAACAGGTGTTATGATTTGAGAGAAATTCCCAAAATACAGTTTCTCCAGGTCATTTTCTGCACTTTTGGATAAGTTGTCTTCAAGTCAAATTTCAGGGGTTTGGAGTACAGGTTTGCAGTGCTTGATGACTCTATTATGTAGCAAACATCCTAAGCTTTACAAACATGCCACTTGAAGTCCAAAATTCCTCAGGTAAGGCCTCTAAAATCCCTCTCAAAGTACAGTGATGCTTCTGCTGAGAGTGTGCTCCGCTTTTGCAAATTTTAGTGACCAACTTCAAACTTGGATTCTGAACAAATGGAAAAGTATTTTTGAAAACATGAGGATCTTTTTGTTCATAACATACCAAAGAAAAAAACCTCTCTTATTTTTGCAAAAAAAGTTATGGTTATACAAATATTGATCCATCTTTGAGCCTTATTTCCGCAGAAAAAATATTGGAAAATTTTGGATTTTTTGCAATTTTGATTGTACAAAAGTGTCACGCAGTGGCGAAATGCTTTTACTCAAAGCCTATAAATGAGGAAATTTTTACATGGATAGATAGATATTTCCTTCTAATTTATAGATATGGTCTCGGGTTGGCATGAAACCCTTTAGTTTTGCAGAAAAACTCAAAAAAACCCTTTTTCATGATTCTGCCACTCATTTGGCATGTGTGTGGTGCTTCTGGAGTAAGGTTGGGAGAATGAGTTTTGAAGGCATTCTAGAGGGTATTTTCTCAATTTCAAGGTTGGGATGGAAAGAGGACACATAGGGCTACCTAGCCCAACCTTTAGATTTACAGATGGATGCTTAAAGGTCAGCCAAATTCACCTTCAAAGTGGCGTAACGCTTCTATCTTGGATTCCTTTTGGATAGTTTTCAAGCCAGAATACTCCAAATTTCGAGGTTGAAGCTGTCCTATGAGGTGTCTGTTGGATAAGAAAGTTTTTTTTTTTCTCATTGTGGAGGAATAATGTTATTAATAAAGGAGACATACACTCCTAGCTATTAGCTAAATTTGATGGGACTATTTATAACTTCCCTAGATTTTAGGTAATGACTCATAGAGTGCATTTATGATGTATTTTGGATCAGGTTTTGACCCAATGAGGTGCCATGACTTCTATTTTCTATATTTAGTCCAAATCAAGTCATTTTAGAGGTTGGATAGTTGTTATTTGTAGTGTGGAGCTATGGTACAAATTTTTTTCAGTGAAATCAAAGACATGTTACAACTATAATCTTGGGACTCCAATTGTATTCTTATGAGCATTATTTTTTCTTTGTAACCTCATCAAGTTGATTTTTTTTTCTTTCCATTACATGTATGCTTCTATATGTTTATGTTATGAGTCTATGAACATAAATCTTTCTTTTCATGCTATGGTTTATAATATTTTCCTGAATGTGTTTCTACTCTTCTGATGAATGAAATCATTTAACATGTGCCTTTTGACTCTCTCTCTCTTTTCAAACCCTATAGAAAATGACAATTAAGATATGTTCTTAATTATACCTACCTAGCCTCATCCTTGTCTCTACAACTAAACCTTTGAAATCAGACCTAAAACCTAGACCTCGTTTCTTAATTGTCATTCCTATCAAGCAAAAAACTCAAAAAAAAACAAAACCCTAATTTACTGAGCTTTATAACTAGCCTAAGATCATTACATATCCAGTCATCTCATTGGTTGCAAAAGTGACATTGAGACATCCCTCTCTGGTTTTGGTAGGGATAACTACCAGACCTAAATATTTTTTTGATGTTACCTCCTTCAGTTCCATTCTCAGCCTTGGGAAATAGGGGGAGTGATAACATTTTTGGCGTCGTTTCCAAGGACTGAAGGTTAAATATTTCCCAGGAAACAATGACAAAGATTAGCTTTGATTTCTGATGGTGAAAAGTGATCAGGCACAAGAAGGTTGTGCATCTTTCCACTGGCAACTCCAGTGTTGAAGAATCCAAAGGTTCAGAGTTTTCATAGCGACTCCACTGTTCAAAAACCAGAAGCTTGAAGAATTTTTTGGTGACTTCACTTTTTTCAAGATGGATTCAACCGCAAGAAGAAATTCCAGGTATGCTCCTATGGATCAGTATCATATCCATGGATTTCCAAATCCTATGTCTCGTGTTTGTTGGTTATCTTATCTTTCCATGTTCAAAGATGAAAAGAATGATGATGTTGCCTTACACTTGATCAAGTTTCATATGCATGTACGTAGACTTAAAGTTAAGTTTCCCGAGGATTTCTTAATGAAGATATTTATGGTTAATTTGGAAGACAAAGAAAGAAAATGGTATGAATGGTTGAGACCAGCTAGTATATGTTCTTTAAAGGATTTTCATTCTGTTTTCTTCGAAAATTATAAAGAGTATTATCCATCTTTGCTGCTGATATAGAATTTTTGTGATCATTTTGAGGGTTTCATTCAGTATCTTGAAAGTATCGATGAGGATCTAGAATTTACAGATGATGAGGATATGTTAGAGGCACTTTATGAATTCTCTTGACAGGTTAGTTGTCATGATGATCAAGAGGATTTACAACATGTAGAAAACTTACAAGCATTAACAATTTATCTTTTAGCTGAAGATGAAATCAATCAAGAACTTGTTGTAGATATCCATGTCCTTTCTCCAGAGATAAGTGAAAATTTCAGCCATTTTCTCAATTTTGTGTGATCAAGGTGCAAGTAATGAACTAATTCATGTAGATAGTATTCTACAGTTGCGCCAATAGGATGACGTGTCAAAGATTTTTTTCCATCATAAAAAGCAAGATGATAGTCTTCAAAAAGAATTATCTAATGAGACTACAACAAATTTTTTTGATCCACAAAAGAACAATCTCGATATATATGATATGGCTATCATACTTGAAGGTTGTCACGAGGATGTGCTTACAAATAATGAAAAACAACTTCTTGATACACAAGTGGTTGTCCCAAAATGTCTTGTTGTAGATTTGAATGATAAAAAATCTCAGTTTGTGCATAATGATATGATTTCTCCATAGAAGCATTTCATGAACCTGCATAGTCTTATTTTGGAATATGAAGGAAGTTTTAGTTAACCAAGCTACACTCATTCATTTTGATAATGATCATGAAGTTTTGGGTGAAAATTTTAAAGGCCTTTCGCACGATTTTGAAGACCCTAAATCCAGTTTGTTACAGCTAGTAATGAAGGTCGATGTTGCGGCATTCATTGATGAAGGTGATAAGTTTCAACACGTAGACAAAACAACTATTTGGAAGGAGGTTTGTTTTCCTATTTTAAATCATACAAAAAGGTTTATGTTGCATGTTCTTCATGATCCTTTGGTCAGTTTATTACAGCCATCTGGGAAGATGAATCTTGTTATATTTATGGATCATGAGCACATGTTCAGTGAACACTTTGAGTTGCTTATATTTTTTTCATTTTTCCTGCTCGAGGAAAGTGTAAGCAAGATTCAAGTAAGTATCCATTTGCTGGAGGTTACACTGGAGGGATCATATTGCATGATTGTATATATATCTTCAGTAGGTGGGCGGTTATCATCAGGATTTGAATCCCAAAGAGAAGGCCCTAATATCTCGATGGTCTTCTGCCATAAGTAAGTTTAGTTAGTAGTCAAGTTTTTGATTCAAAGTCATTTTTTGTTTCAGCTAGTCATTTGAGTGTCTAGCGTTTTATTTTTTTACCTCATTTCCCAATGGATGAGGCTACTTAGTCTACAGTTTTATTGACACCTCCCGAAGGAGAATCCATCCCCAAATGGAGCCAATGTTAGTGTCTTAATGTTCAATGGTCAAATACACTCTTTCAGGTTTACTTGGTAGTGGTCCTAGGTCAAAATTTCATGCTTTCGAACCAATTCTCAAATAAAATTTTGTTCACTGAATGTTGTTTAGATGTGAAATGTTACTCCCTTCACTCCATTCATGGTCATCATCATTTCAATGTCATGTCATCCATCAATCACCTAGGGTCATAGATCAGTCAACATACCTCGATCTAGGCTATGGTCTAGGTCTCATTTGTTTCGCCACCACAATGTCCAATCATGTCATGAAAGAAAGAAAAAAAGAGTGATTTTCACCATACAAAGCATCCTCATTGGGATTTAGCAAAGATAGAAAAATAAAGTAAAGTCAATTTTTCTTCTCTCAAAGAAGTATGCTACATGGCCAAAAGGGCTCCTCTCTCATGCTCACAACTCTCCACAGCCATCCAAAGATTGGAAGTTTGTTACGTTTTTACCTTTCAAGCTCCAAGAAACCATCAGAAGGGCCATTTCACCATTTCTTAGGTTTTGTAGGCTTCCAAGTCAGCAAGTGATCACACCTCACCTTTCATTCAACTCAATTTCTTCAGCAAAGGGTGGATTCCCTCTTCTAGGGTTTTCAACTACATTTTTGGTTTCATTGATGTTTAGCTTTCTTCAGCAAGAAAACCCCTAGTTTCATGATCTAGTAACCTTCACACATGACTCTTATACCTTAACAAGTCATTCCATATCACTCATATCTCTCATTTCTCCCATTTTCACTCAAACCCTAATCCTCACTACGCTTTTGTAGAGATACTAGGTCAACTCTGTTTTAGTCCCTTTTTCCCTATTTCCCTTATCCATTTCAAAAAAATTCTCCTATACTATGTTCCTAACAAACTACCCTATCTCCTCTATTTTTTTTTTTTTTCAGATTTTTCCCTAACTCTTATCCCCTCCATTTTCCTCCCTAAACTTTGTGCACCATTTTCCCCGGTTTTCCTATTTTTCACCCTTCCTTTCCTTCATATCAAGCTAAGGTTCATTTTTGCTGACAAACATCATGGAAGGTGAGAAGAGAAAGTATAATAAGGGATGTCATCATTCCAAGTTTGATCCAACTCAGACCCATGGCATCGTTTTCAGAGTTTTGTGATCAAGCTAGGGTTTACATTACACACAAGGACATTCTTACTTCAAATTTACTTTATGAAGCAATGAAGATGACTTTGACAAAAGTGAAAGAGGTTTTTGTCAATAATAGACCAAAGAACAAAAACTCGCTTCGGTGTATGCACAACTATTATGATTTGAGATAAATACCCAAAATATAGTTGCTCCAGGTCATTTTCTACACTTTTGAACAAGTTTTTTTCAAGTCTATTTTTCAGGGGTTTGCAGTGCTTGATGACTCCATTGTGTAGCTAATATCCTAAGCTTTCCAAACATACAAATTTCAACCCAAAAATCCTCTTGGAAGGCCTCCAAACGCCCTATCAAAGTGGCGTGATTCTTCTTTTGAGAGTGTGCTATGCTTCTACAAATTTAAGTGACCAACTTAAAACTTGGATTCTGAACAAATGGGAAAGTATTTTTGAAAACAAGAGTATTTTTCTTTTTTATTAATAACATACCAAATAATAAAACCTATCTCAGTTTTGCAACACACGTTATGGTTAGAGAGATATTGATCCATCGTGAGGATGAGATGAATTATGTGACTAAGTGATCGATATACTTTCCAATGTGTTGGAATAATAATAATAATAATAATAATAATAGATACCAAGGTTATAACCATGACATGAATTTTAATAGACAAACACACAACATTGTGAATGTAGCAAATATGTATAAATCAGTTCTTTCGATAATATTAATGAGATGGAATATTTGAAACATTAAAAAAAAACACTTGATTTCCTTGCATTTATTCAATCTTTATTGTTTTTCCTTCAAAAGTATAATTTAAGAACTCATCTATAATTGATCCTACTAATAAGCTTTCATTTCCATTACAATTTACATGCATAATTTCTCACTAGTTATTTTGGTTTTTTACAAAATTAAGAATGAATGAAAAAATAACAAAAGAAATGAAATTATGATAAATATAAAATTAGAAAACATGAAATATATGAATAAAATGTGATGCCAATTTCCATATTGACAAGACTCAATAATACTCATAAATTCATGGAAAGGTTGAGAAAGATTCATAGCTCATAAATTCATGGAAAAGTTGACAAAAACAATGCATGTAAACTTATTTTGGAAATTTTCATTAAATAAAACCTAAAATAATATATACACTAATTAAATAATAAGATATTCATTTAGATGTAAAACATAAGATAAATTAAATGTCAAGGAAAAAACATTGTAAAAAAGATCCACTAAGTTATGAATTAAATAAACATTCAAGTAAAAATGATTTTAAAATTTAAATATCAAATACAAAATATTATGAATCAATGTTTGCGACATTGATAAGTTATTTTATATATAATTTCAAAAATTTACAGTTTTTAGTCCCTGCCCCCTTTGGGGCTGCAGGGACTATTGTAATCGCCAACGAGATTTTTATTAGTCCCTGCACATCAACCGAAGTTTATAAGCGAATTTAAACCAAGGTTTCTAATTTTATATTTTGATATACCTTTTGGTTAACCTATGAGCTTCGTCTTACTGTTATTTCAGTGAATAGAAAATTTAGAGGTCTTATTTGGCCTCATATCCAGGCAAAGTGTTCTAAAACTTAAGTTAAATTCTAAATGATATCGCAATTTTAAGAATTGGGAAACTAATGCTAACATTAATTTGTAAACATAAAATGTTTACATTCTAAGACCATATTTTTTTGGTTGCCAGGGTTTTCATGAGTTTTTTAACCAGACTTAGCCACGTTCGCGATATCACCACGTTCTCTGCATGTACTCTGACAGTGGGCACCTTCAAAGCTGTTCATCACATCTACTGACCTTGAAGTCTGTTAAGGCTGTCGTGGTGACTCGGAACCAGAAAATTATCCCACAGGGACAAGAGCAGCAAGAAAGCTGTTAAGGCTATCGTGGTGACACAAAACTGGAAAATGATCCCACAGAGACAGGAGCAGCAAGAGAAAGATGTCTTCACTCTTTGGATGTCTGCTGAAGTTGGCCATAATAACCAGCAAGATGTTGTTCCAACGGCCTTTCAGCTGTCATTTATCAATAGCGAGCGGAATCAGTAAGCATTTATTCTCATACGATTCTCGTTTATTCTAAATTTTTATCCAAGAACATTAATCCTTTAAAACTTTCCTTGTTTGTAGGCATATACAGTTGAGTTGGAAGCTAAAGTAACAGAACTCAAAAAAGAGAACCAGGAATTGCGAAAAAAACAGGTACTATGGATAAACCTATAATTGATATGAATTTCCACAGGATATATTATTTTCTTCGGGCTATTGGTACTTTTATTATCATAAAATATATGTAGTAATTATTAATGGCTCTTCTTGTCTTAAAAAAGAGGTAGAAATGGCTGCACTGCTAAAAAGAAAAACAGGTATACAAACCTAGAAATCTGGCTTTGCCATCTCTACTTGGATGAATATCTATCTATGCACATCATTTGAATGCGGGGAATAATAATATTTGTCATATCATGTTACAATAATCTAGATTATGTTCTTCCTTTTTTAACAGTTTCAAGTGGGCGGTGACATGGCCTTAAACTTTTGTTGTTGTCAAATTTCTTTCAGATTATGGAGATGATGACTCCCTCAATATCTCAGTGTTTGGAAACTAAAACAAGAGCACTAAAGAGGACACTGACAGGACAATGGTGAAGGCTGCAATTTCATTCATCACGGCTGTAATGATATCAGACTAAGGGTTAATTGGACACGATACAAACACAAAGATTTGCTAACATTTTGCAGACAAGTACAATTATTTTCTTAATGTTGTCATCCTTTGTAACGCATATGTTTATATTTACATTAGAAATGATTTTTTAATTATATTCAGATGATTCTTGTCCCTTAAGCATAAATGGACATACCTCTGTCTCACAGTTCAAATCCACCTTCTTTTAGAACTTTTCAACTGCCTTCTCAGGCAAGTAGAACTGGGTCTAAGCCTGGTAGGAAAGTATGTGGACGGAGGGGCTATCAATCAAAATTGTTTCTGAGGGTTAACCTTCACAATTGTTGTGCTTTGCAGGCCACTGCAGGCCACCTACATTGGGATACCTTCATTTTGTTGTGCTTTGTAGGATACCTTTCTCCGAATTCTCCTACCACCTTCATTTTGTTGTGCTTCGCACGACTACTTGATCCTCAGTGGAGATGATTAAAAATACACTGCATTCTACCATGCTTCACTGATATAGTAGTTATACTCATTGCTTTTTTTAGGAAAAATACAGTGCAATCTACCATGCCTTAAGGATGAACGCCTCACTGCAGGCTAGAGCTTCCTCTTGTTCTTGTTGTTGCTCGAACAAACCCAAATGATCGACCATCTACCTCCCACTCGAAATCTGCTAAACCATCCAGATCTCCCTGCACGAAAAATACAACCAATTAAACCCTAATAGGCTAGGGAACGAAATTGCTTTGAACAGTATTTACATGGAAATTCCGAAGTGCCAGGTCAAGTTTACATGGCGGCTATTCTGAACAGTATATAGAACCCTTTTCCCAGAGAGAAACAAGTGACAAACAAGTGACAACCATGCATTATGTTCGACTGCAAAGACTGCCTTTTCTGAATAGCAAGGAAGAAATGAATGTCAAGTGGCTACCATGCGAAGTGTCCAGGTGCTTTTCCTGGATGGCAAGGACAAACAAACGTCAAACGTTAATAAAAAACTTAATTTTATTAATGTAAATATAAAAGCTTCCAATGTAAATATAAAACTACATATTTCTAGACAGGTGTTTAGGGAAGGTTATATGTGTGAAGCTGTTGCTACTGTAATACCTTCAAATTTTCTATGTCGGCATATACGAGCTAGATATTTTTTATTTGATTGTTGTGGTGTTTTATCCGGAAGGTTATATTTGTGAAGATGTTCCCACCGTGATACTTTAAAAATGCAGAACACAAATATATGATCACAACAAACAGAAATTGAATACTCCAACAAAAAGAAATTGAATACTCCAAACCACTGACAAAAAAAAAAATAAAACATTAATTGTCTTCAAATAGCTGAGACTATCTATTTTTATACTCCAAACCATGACAAAAAAATAAAGCATTGTATTCAAAGAGCTGAGAACATATATCGTTGTGATCACATCATTTATTTGCTCAATATTTCTTCCGGTACATTTCACGTCTAGAAAATGACCCATACCATAAAATTTATCAGCAAAAAATTCGCATTACACATTTATTTGGAATAACATTACTTTACAATAAAAATAATGAAGCAAACACATATTGCAGATCTATATTGAGGTCATGTTGCATTGCAGGCCGGTAAATGTCAATCAGCAAATTATATATACAAATTCCGTCCTAATTCATTTTATTCTTTTTATGATTATTGCCCAGACTGGTCATTTTATTCTTTTTATGATTATTGCCCAGATTAGCCCCAAGGGCAGCCATTGTATCCGCAGGCCTCACAACATATGACAAGTAAATAGCCGCAAGCCCATTATCAGTCCCATTGAAGCAACTACAAGGCAGAGGAATGGTGAGTTACTGTCCAATGTCTATAACGTCAGGATCCTTCATGCTGTTTGCATCCTTCAATTGGTCCGAACTCACAAGACCCCCAAACACGTTATTAGCAATGATGGGCAGTGTATCTGCCGCCTTAACCTTATTAGAAACGTTGGGCAGTGTCTTGTGAATTTTCCGTTCGGAGAAACCCTAACCGGCATTTCAGACTGAACACTGCAACGGTGAAATGAGAGTTTATTATCATGTTCAAGAATTTGACTTTCTGCGAATTTTCCGTTCGGAGAAACCCTAACCTGCATTTCAAACTGAGCACTGCCACTGTGAATGAGACTTTCTTATCATGTTCTTGGGTAGGGACTAGTTGCTCCGCAACTCTCCTTGTTTAATAATAATTTCAAAACATTACAATGTTTAAATGTTTTCACTAAGTTTTAAAATAGGTTTAAACCCACTGGGATGGAAATGAAAATTCCATTTCGATTATGGATAGAACGAAGGTGAGATATCGAGTTGGACAATAGTAAAATTACTTCATCTCAGCGTGGAGTCTTCTCTATTCACATGTTGGTTGTCCATAAAGTAAAAGTCGTGTATGATATTTGGTTGTCCATTAGAATCCCAGCACTTCAATTTTCAGCAGCTTAGCAGCTGGTGGAGGAGATCTGACGGTATAAAGCTGTAGTTTAAAAAAGCAATATAATAGTTTAGAATTCTGTAAAGATTTTGAAAAAATTTGGCAAAGATTTATTAGAATTTTGTTTATAGTTGTTAAATTTCAGTATTTTGGGTGCCATATAGTTGTTAAACTTCAGTATTTTGGGTGTCAGGATTTTTTATAGTGTTGAATCCATTTCCACTATCAAAAATGCAATTCAAACACTCTAACTACTTGATTTTTTGAAATTTTTTTATCAAATTCGGACAAAAAAACTGCCATCCATACTATTCCATATGCTGAGTAGACAACTTACAACTTCTTTCCGATTAGGTGGTTTGGTTTAAGTTCATTTCTGCCTCCGAAATTGCTGACAGTATTGAAGAGATCCGTGACATAAGGCCATGAGAAATTAACCAGATCCCATGTTCAGCTGACCAAAGGAAAAATAGCATCGATTTTGTTCAATCTTTTGTTTCCACTAATTCTGGAACCGTCTACATTAACCTTGGCGATGTAGGTGCCATGGCCTACACTCACTGAGTCCAACTCTCCTCACACTCAGGCATATTCTTTGTTCTCAATTTGTTTTATTGAATTTTTGTTGTAGGTTTGTTTTTATAGTCGGTGTTTCTTGGATCTCTCTAGTTGTAGATCTATTTTTATAATCGGTGGTTCTTTAATGGTGCACACCTTTCAGAGTTGTAGATGACATATTCTGCATATTCGAGGGCATATTGGATAATGTAAGTGTTGAGACAATGATATGGTTTCAAAAAATCTGCAAATGAAGTGTCCATTATCATGGAAGCGTATCATACTCTTAGAGACAGGCCCCCCTGCAAACGAGGTCGTCAGAGATCTCTAGGGGAAGTTTGCCTTCGTTCTTTACGACTCCACTTCCCAGGCTGCTCTCTGTTCTCAATTTGTTTTAGAATCATTTTGGTTGTAGATTTATTTTTATAGTCGGTGGTTCTTGGATCTCTTTTGTTGTGGATCTATTTGTATAGTCTATGGTTCTTTAATGGCGGACATATTATGGAGTTGTAGATGATATATTCGGCATATTTGAGGGCATCTTGGATAATGTAGTGGGGTTGAGACAATGATATGGTCTCAAAAAAATTGCAAATGAAGTGGTCATTTGTAATATTCCCTTTCTTGATCTAGTCAAAGTGAATAGAATCGATCCATGGTATTTTCCCATGGTATTGACCTATGGTATTTCTTGACCCATGGTATTTCTTGTATTGACCCATGGTATTCCTTGTTGGTATTGACCCATCAAGCCTATAAAAGGGGAGAGAAGCTAGGGATTTGGAGCATTCTGGATTATTTATCTTATTATGTTTGGGTTGAGAACCTGGCTTGGCCAATTCTATTATTGATCCTGGGACGAAAACCCTGTGGTGATGTTTATGTGGTGAATCCATCCAGGATTCAAAAGTGAGCTTCAATTTCTTATATTTGTCATTGTCAAGCAGTTGTGCATGCCATTTACATGATTTTATGGTCTGGGCATGTATTTTACTTTCAGTGAATAATAATATAAATAAATGGTTGCATTTATTGTGTTCTGGTTCATGATGAAAAATTATATTAAATGAGAACACTAAGATGTTTTAGATCTATCCAAATTTTTATTGTTTGGAATCTTACAGTGGTATCAGAGCTGCGCATCCTGCCAGCATGAGAGTTTTATGCAAGGAACTTTGGTGAAATTTAATTTTCACCCTAGCCAGCATTTTTCACTTTGGTGATATTTATCACCCTAGTTGGATTTTTATTTCAGTAAATTATTTTATTGGGAGAAATAAGTGAAAGGAAAATAATTTATAAGTCTGTGGGTTAAATTTGTGAAAATATTTGAAGGCATGATTGACAAAATCATTTATAGCTTGTATATAGCCTCTTATGAATAAATGAACCCATGATATTTATTCATGTGTATGGAAGATTCAAATCTTTCTTGCAAGTATGGTCATTGTTGAAAGGCTGGAAAATTATTGCTAGGCAGGGATCATTCCCAGGTTTCTCATTAGCTAAGTATTGAGATCCATTGATGCCAATGTCGTCATTTTATTTTTGGAAACGCCACAAGAATCAACATAATGATATATCAGTCGATTCTTTGGGCTACAATACTTCTGTGGATCAAAGATGGCAACAACATACAAATCAGAAGCAAGAGTAGAGCAACAAGCCTTTCTCTCGAAAGGTCCATGTTATCCTTTAGCAGTCAAAAGATATCCGGAAGGAAGATGTAACAAGCAAGTGTCTCTTCGAACTTGGATCCAAATTACTGGGTACAAAGTCAAAAGATGTTCTCCTACAACTAGACACATTAAATATGACTTTGAGCTTGATAGAGAAATCAAAATGGGAAGGGTCAAGTTGGGCCTTGAAGCCATCCATGCTTGCTTTGATACAACCTAGGTTCTTGGAGCATTCTTGTGAAAATGTTAGACTCACCGTTGCTTCTTGTCTCAGTAAAATCATAGCCTTAACAACACCACTATTGCCCTACAATGATGACATCATGAGGAGGACTTTTCAGGTAATGGTAGAAGCACTCCAAGGGTTGGACAACACCACCGCTCTTACTTTTTTCCAGAAGCGCACAATTTTGGAACGCATGGAGAAATTTAGATTTGGTATGCTTATGCTGGATCTAGAGTGTGATGATTTAATCCTTCAGATGCTCCAATACTTTTGCAATGGAATTACAACATCTCATCCAAACTACATCAAAACAGACATGCAAAATATCATGTCTCCGATCTTAAGAGAATACAGGGCCATCTACGAACAATTGAGATCCAAATTGTTGGCCATTTGGAGGAAGGAGATAATTGCATCATCTGCTGCTTATGAACTAGCTGAGGGGTTGATCAAACAGAGCATCAAACTACTTAGAAAGAAGTTAACCAAGGAGGAAATAACAAAGATTTGTGGAGACAACAAGAATGAACTAAGGAGGAAAGGCTTATGCTTTGTATGCAAGGGAGTTTGGGCACTTAACCATTCATGCCCAGATAATAAGGAGGCGACAAGGATGGAAAAATTAGAGACTTCTTCAGATCATGGGGATTCATCCATAGATGGGTTTGCTGATTTTCAGGAGAGGACCTATGAAGGATATGAGCAGTCAAGTACAAATGGTGAACAACAACACCATGCTCTTTAGAGAAACTTGCAGGACAAGCTGATTAGTCAACTTGACAAAGTACACAATGAAAGGAAAGATGCAATTCCTCCTAATGATGTGGTAGTTGAATCTATAAATACAATGGAGGACATCCATAAAGAGTATGGGAAATCAGGTATAGACAACAGTCCACCAGTACATCCATGTTTGAAAACCAGAGAGGATGGACAACTGATCCTCACATGTGAAGAGGTCCAGGATGAATACACCCAAGGAGAATCAAATGAGGAGCCAGTAGTAATGAACCGATATGATGAGCATGATCATGCAGGCTAGCAAGACAAAGATAGTATGCAGGATGAGTCATTTCTAAAGGGCCAATCAAATATTCAAGTTGAAGCAGTGGTCGTGGGGCATCCAGTGCAATCAGCACGGCACTAGAATTGCCTGTAGAAGACTTTCGAGAAAGGATCAAGAATTTCAAGATAGATCTTATGTTGTTGAAGCAGAAAGTCTAGACAGTTCGAGATATTGCCTTACAGGAGAACAGAAAAATTGAGGAACTCATAGGGGTATGTGCCGAATCAAAGACCAAGTTGTCTAGTGTTGAAGAGCGACTCAAATCCCTCATAAGGCAGCAAGATGAGTACGATTGGGAGTTCCAGAGCAGCCCTCTATAGGAGTACATAGATAAGTCTTGAAACACTACCAACGACCTACCTTTATACATTGGGAAGAGAAGGGAAGAGTTCTCCAACTGCATCATGTTGGGTAACCCAGTAGAGAAGCATGAAGTGAGCATTGAACAACATCAACATAGTAGATTTGAAGATATTCATCCCTCCCCAAATATGGATTGGCGAGAGATAATGAGTTGGTATTCTATCGATAGGTTGATTCTTTGGAGGATACTCACAACCGAGGGCATATTGCAGCTTGGGCCCTTTGGTGTGGGCAGTGATAGAGGGCTGAAATGGTACCATAACCCACAGGTCTTAGGATTTAGGTGGCATTGGGATCCGGGAGAATCCATTGGGGAAAGGATTGTTTGGGATCCAGGTAAATATATTGAGGGGAGGATTGGTCGGATGATTGTTTGGGATCCAGGTATTGGAGGATCCATTCAGGACCATTCAACATGGGGGGTACATCGAATTGTATGGGATCCTGGTATCAATGTACAAATGCTTCTGTTGTGGATAGAAGTGGATCGCTTGAGGACAAGCAATCTTTGGGCAGGAGGATTTGTAATATTCCCTTTCTTGATCCAGTCAAAGTGGATAGAATCGATCCATGGTATTTTCCCATGGTATTGACCTATGGTATTGACCCATGGTATTTCTTGTATTGACCCATGGTATTGACCCATGGTATTCCTTGTTGGTATTGACCCATCAAGCATATAAAAGGGGAGAGAAGCTAGGGATTTGGAGCATTCTGGATTATTTATCTTATTATGTTTGGGTTGAGAACCTGGCTTGGCCAGTTCTATTATTGATCCAGGGACGAAAACCCTGTGGTGATGTTTATGTGGTGAATCCATCCAGGATTCACAAGTGAGCTTCAATTTCTTATATTTGTCATTTTCAAGCAGCTGTGCATGCCATTTACATGATTTTATGGTCTGGGCATGTATTTTACTTTCAGTGAATAATAATATAAATAAATGGTTGCATTTATTGTGTTCTGGTTCATGATGAAAGATTATATTAAATGAGAACACTAAGATGTTTTAGATCTATCCAAATTTTTACTGTTTGGAATCTTACACCACTATCATGGAAGCGTATCAGACTCTTAGAGACAGGGGCCCTTACCCTGCAGACGAGGTCATCAGAGATCTGTTGCGGAGGTTTTCTTTCATTCTTTACGACTCCACTTCCCAGGCTCTCTTTACAGTAGTACGTTTTATTTCTCATCCCTTCATTTCCTTTCCTCAAATATTTAAAACATAAACCCTTCAAATGTTCCCATTCCAACCTTGCTACATTGAACATTTCCTTCAATCCTTCATGTTGCATGCCTTGCTTAGATAGTAAACTAAATTTGAAGGTTTCAAATATTTCTTCTTTAGTAGTCTTTTCTAGGGAATCGATTTTCTTGATGCTGCAAGTGATAAGGGACAGGACTCGTTTAAAAACAATATAAGCCCCTTCTTGTTTTATTTAGTCCATATATTTACCATTTCAGTAGACAATAATGCGCCCTGTTCACATTGCAAAATCCCTCCCATCTGCTCTATTTTTTTTTGGCATACCTTCAAATTCATAAATGGTGTTTGATGAGCTGAATTTCGTAGATAAATAGGGAAACTTATAAAACCCTTTTGATAGGAATATTTTAAAAAATTCAAATTACCAACCCCAACAAAAAGTATGACAATCCAATTACCTTGTGGCCTAAGGGTAAAGTGGAGAATTTCCCAAACTTCCAGTGAATTCGTCGTCTGCAGGTACCATTTCTCACTAGAAACAGTGTGGCAGCAACATTTTGTAGCATCCATTAACCTGCATCCTCGATCTAGTGCTTTGAAGGCATTGACTTTTCCAAAGTGGATATTTTTGAAATGCAGTGGTAGTTGAAGTTATATACTCTGTTTTTAAATTGGAGAAAGTAGAGGTATATGTTATCTCCTTTAATTTATATATCACTTCTTTTTTCTTCTGATGAGTGTCCATTTATACTACTATTGTCAACTTATGGACAATTTACAGAACAAAACTGGCAAATTCATGACTTTCAATCTCATCCGTGTTGCCAAGATACTGATGGTTTAGTGCCTTTCTTTTGGGGCACTGACGCTGATGATTACATTGTCCTATATGATGAGCCAAATGTGGAGAATATTTTTCTTTGTTTCCCCAGGTAATATAGGACTATTGAATTAGAGCTTATTTGATTTTTTTTCTATCTTGCAATAACTTATGATGTAATATTTCTTGGTTGTGTTTCCCTTCACAGGTTGTTACTTCTCTACATTAAGTAGATTTTAGAGATTTGAACTTCTTTTTAATAAGCTGATGCCAATGCCTCATGTTGATAATGAAGGGAAAATTTGCAGGGCCAACTTCAAAGTAGATGTGTGTGCTAAGAAACAAGCTAGCATGCCTAGGGTGGGTAGTGAGGCCAATTGGACTAACTAATTCTGATATGATCAATTTGGCATTAAGAGTACGTGTCAGGAGTAGATCTTTGTCCCATTAGTAGTGATATAGGAGGGGTTGGTAAGGATGAGTAGTTTGAAGTTAGATTGGGATTATCCTAATTCATTCTTAGGGCCAATGAATTGTTCATTTGAGTTTAAAATTAAATTGTGTTTTGTGTTTGGTTATTTCCTTTGGCATTTCGGATGTAAAAGTGTAAGAGAAAGTCTCTTAAAGTGAATTGAATTGGTTAAATATATTATAAATTGTAATTTTTTGAATTGGTTAAATATATTATAAATGTGTAATTTCTGTGTTTTCACATATTAATAAATTTTATTTTAAAATTAAGTAAGAAAAAAAATCATTAAATTTTCTATTAATAAAAGGGAAAAAACATTCATAAATTAAAATTTACAATGTCCACATATACCCTTACCCATGCTATACATAAAAAAAAAAGCTTTATGAAATCAATGCAAAATCTATTTACTGCATCATTCAGGAACAACTTTCAAAATTGAAACAACTGGATCCTTATAGAAACTGATCCAAGTATGTGTGCGCCCAGAATTCATCAGCAATACCAACCATAATCCTGACTATGAAGACTCACAATGTCCCAAAAAAAAAACAGTTTACATATTTTGGAGGGATTGATTTGACCATACCAGTTTACATATTTTGGAGGGATTGATTTGACCATATTTCTGTGCCGAATGTTATTCTTTTTGTTAATGATATATTCATTTTGCCCTTAGTTGGAGGGATGGATTTGACCATATTTCTTTGCTGAATATTATTATTTTTAAGTTAATAATAATTTATTTTTTTAGTTAATGATATATTCATTTTACTTAATGTTGCATTCAACTTTAATTTTTTTTTTCGATTTAAAATGAAAATAGATATAAATATAAAATTCCAAATTAGATATATTAGATTCCAAATCATATATATATATTAAAAATCTAAATAGTTAAAATATGATAAGATTTTAATTTCTTTACGTCTATCTTTTAAATCTTTGGCATCTCCTACAGGATGAGAACCGTGTACATATGCTTTCATTATTGTACTTGAAAAGTTGGTTTTTGATTCTTATCTCAGAACAGCCTGTATCATTCCTATGTACATGTGAGTTTCATTTGAGGACTGTAAAAATTATATGTCTTATATGTCTCGGAATAGCATGTCTCATTCTTATGTACATGTGAGAGTTTTATTTGGCTATTTCCCTTGTATTGGAACTCATTTGTAAAACTAAAGTAATAGCCAATAATTATAACAAAATTTTACCAATGTGAAAAGAAAGTGAATGGTCAATTACGGATGCTACAAGTTGCAGGTGACTTGAGGTGAGTTCATATAAGCAATTCGAACTGAATAGAATGATTGGTCTTTCCTAGTATAGTCAAATATATTATGAAAGATGGAAATTGCAAACTATAATTAAATGTACGAAATGTAGGGTTCTATATGATTAAATTAATTTAATAGAAGTTATAACAATGTTGATATTTTTATACATAAAAAGCTATATGTTTGTATTGTGTTAGTTTTTGTCTACAATCTCTTGGACTTCGGAATTGAATGGGAGATTTAATGCATAACAATATTACAATGTAGGTGTAGTATTTGTTATGATGAATAGTTTTATTTTTTAAAATAAATTATAATATTATTATTATTTCAAAATGGAAAATTTTATATTATTTATGGTTATTGGTTTAGTTTTAGTTGATATAAATTTTTGATGCAATAATATTATTAAATCTAAAATAATAATTGTCCATTTGAAATGAGCTTTTTATGTGGTAGCATCATATGTAAACAAAATTGAGCAACATGAAATATTTCGTTGGTGTTATGTTAGGGTCCCATGATTTGGCCGATTGGCTAGCCAAATGACGATGTAACATCAAACCAAGCTTTGGAGCCCAAGGACCTAGCCTTCCTGGACTCAGAGAGGGCTCTCTCTATAAGTGCAAAAGATGTCGGTGTGTTTACTTGCGATGTTCTGATATTAGGCTAGTTATGAAGTGTGTTTTTGGTTTTTTTTTAGTTTTTAAGTTTGTGAGGGATGAAACTGATCAAATACATAAACTGGATAACAAGATGTAGATAAATTGGGCTATGGGGTCAAACAGGTCAAGGAAGTTATGAAGTGATGATGTAAAGCTGCTGTAGGGCCGATTTGATTCACAATAGAAGGGATCTCTGGGCAAAATGGAGTAAATGAACAATAAGTTGGTGAAAGACAAGGGATTTCAAGTGCAAACTAGTTAATAGCAGACATAAACATGTAATAGCAAGCCATTAATCATGCTAGAAATAACTATAAGCTAATCAATACATAGAAATCAAACATTCCAGCCATACATAGAGGTATAAGACCCTCTAACTTTGGGAAAAGGCTATCAGATTTTGGGGAAAACACATGAGATAAACTAACAACTCATAAACTATGCCGGAAACGCCTAAACATAGTCTCTAAGTCATTGGGCACTTGGACAAATAAGTTTTCATAGTTTTAGGCAAAGGGCTAGATCAGGACTAGGCCTCCTTGGTTCAACAAAATGATTAACAAATCAGTCAAAGAGAAAGTTTTATGGATAGAACTATGGGCAGCTGATAGGTAGGTAGGGCAAACCATACATCCTACTCAACATACATGGAACTGATGAATAAAACTTAGCAACAATACCTTAGGTTACTAAAGAGCAACTAAGAATTCTTTAGCATAACTAAGGGAGAAGAAAACATCAAGCTATGAAGATTCAGGGATTTTGAGGTGCCTCCATGGGCATGTCTCAAAATCAATCTTTACTGATCTATAGCAGCAAGAAAAATGAAATATGAGTGAAAACTAGAAGACAAAACACATTAAGAAGCACTATACCATTCTACTATGTCAAGGAATCCATCAACAAGCCTTCAACATTCCTCAAAAGCATCCAAGAGGCAGTCCAAAAATCATAACTCAAGTGTATTCTTCAAAGCTCATATGACCAATGCATTAATTATTCTCTCAAGTTCAGCCTCTGATTTACAATGAGAACCATGGAATAAATAGGCTTGAGGAAGGAAAACCTCATGGAGCAACTAGCTATCCCATTGGTCAAGTCAAAATATCTAAACTTGTCCTTGAGGCTTTGCAAAGCCCAAGGCACAAAATATCCCATAAAATATCTAAAAAACTGCTAAAAACGGAAATTATATTGACTTTACATCATTTCCCAATGATAAAAATAGCTTAACGCACATTTGGGAAAAGCGGATTTTTGGAGTTCAAAAATTACAAAAATACTTCATATTTATGCCTGAAAAAGGTCCCCTGACTTGCTGGATGCAAATGGCAGCCTTCCCGATGTCAAAATGGGGCTCATGAGGGCTTTCTGGAAAGCTATCTATGTCTACTTTCCAGCGCAACTAGAACCAACTCAATCCGAGGTCCGGAAGTCATCCAAAACTGTACCTGTGTGCAAAAACCCAGAAAATAGCAGGCTGCTGATATGGCGGGCAGAATGTGCAAAAAGAGGGTGTTTTTCGCCAATTTGAGGGGGCGAATGATCTTCAAATGCCCCGAAAATCGCTGGAGACCTGCTCATGGAATTATGGCATCCATCGGTATCATCCTCCTCCCTTGACAAATCCTCGAACTGAAACGGCGCAATTATGAGTTTGTGACTAAAAACCCAAAAAATGCCGAAAAACAAAAAGTTGCCGAAATAGGCCCAAAATTGGCATGCATGACCCTCAAGGGTCCATAACAACATGCTCCGAATCTGATGCCAAAATATCAAGGGTTGATATGTCTTTCTTCTCTTTCCGTGTCGGGCGCTCCTTAAAACTGTTGTTCTTGATCATCATCCTTATGTTGTTGCTCAAACTGCTGAGCTGCTGCTGTTCAGCACTATCCTCCTCTGGTTCCTGCTTCTGCTGATCTTCACCACTGTCATGTTGCTCCCGTTGTCTTGCTTTGGAGGCATTTTGACCTAACTATGCTTTGGAAGAAACCAACTGCCTTTTATGAACAATGCCCTGCTGGATTGAAAATGGCCACTATACTGTTTGGACAGATATGGACACTGTGGATTTGAATAAGATGCAACAATGTTTCTTTGAATAAGTCACCTCTGTACTTCTTAACCACAGTCCTTCAAATCTGGATACACTTCAGCTATGTAACCTTCTTGACAATGGTACTAGGTGTGAGAAACTGCTTTGTAGATTTTCTGTGCACAGTCTTGAACAATCACCCCTCTTGTGATTTTGCTAGAGGCCAACCTACACTGGTATTTGTGTTTTCAAAACAAAACTCAAATATAAAAAAAAAAAACCCTGCTCTTCAGGTCATTCACCTTGAAAAATACTACAATCGCATTTCATTTAAAGATAACATACAAGAAAAGAAAAGAGACTCTTTGGTTAAGAAGACGTACCACCGTGTATAAGAAAACACCTTTCACTTGTGAATTTTGAGAAATCAATTACCACCTTTGTACCTCTGGCTTCAATGTTAAACTCGATCATCAACAATGCTGCCTTCTAGAAAATGGCCTTATTCACCTTCAGAAAATCCCTGTTAACAAATCTTCAACATGATACAAAATGGTTTTTGTAAAGGCACTGCTAGATGTGTAATCAATGTACAAGGGTTTAAGAAACATACTCTCTGCTTGTGAGTCTAGGAGGTCAACATCATACCTGTACTTTTGTCTTAATCTTAACTTCAAACACCAACAACTCTGCCTTTTTAGAAAATGACTCTGCACCTTTGGAAAGTTTTGAGAAATACAATACCACTTTGGTATCTCTGCCTCCAAAGTTTAGAAACCCATCCACGAACTATGCTCCTCAGTATACTGTTCACCTTGGGAAACTCTTTTTAACAAATTTACAGTGAGAGAATATAGTGAGTGAAAAGCAATCTTCTTAAAATAGTGTACTGTGAGAAGATGCCACTGACTACTCTGCTTTTAAAGTCTTTGATGTCAACCTTAACACAAAAAACTCCCTGTTCAAGGAAACTTTCAAACATCCAACAATTCTGTCCTGTGCAAGAGTGTGTCCTCCTTTCACTGTTTGTTCATCAAGCAAGTCACCATACACAGGTCTAGACAACAAGAACACAGGGCTGAGGAAAAATGACAGAGCTTCTAGAAGACTAACAAGCTTTTTAGACAGGGATTACCAGAGTCTTCTCTTTCAAAACAATAAAAATGTCAAACCCCCTCACTGAGTATACTTCACTGTTTTAGTAGTGTGGAAATGTATGGATGATAGTGTGAAAGGTTCTTCATTAGAATTAGGTCTGTATTTCTGCAACGAAAGTCCTTTTTTAATTTAAAACATAGTCCTTCACAAGAAAACCTCTGCCCTTAGATTTTTTTGAAAATGAACAAACTGTTTCTCAACCATAAAACCCCGCATTGCAACTACCTCATCTCACTGTGTAGAAAAACTGCTTTTGTTTTTAGCAATAATGGCAAGGTCTGGGGTTTTCAAACATTTTGGTCACTTATCAACACCTTGCAATCGATGGGAGTTCATAAAAATACCTCGAATTTGATGGATGCTCGCTTGAAAGGATGCAAGAAACCCTGGATAGCTTGGAAAAGTCGCGCGACAACCTCTGGAGAAAACCCGTCGCGCAAAAGGAACGTGTCGGGTCGGCCTGTCGTGTGGTCGGGCGGTCACCTACAGGCACGTCGCGCCCACCTACAGGCACGTCGCGCCGGTGTTGAAAGCCTTTGTAAAATGATGCCCAGGCACGTCGCGCCTAAATCCAGGCACGTCGCGCGGCCTTAAACCAGTGCAGAAAACTTCAATTTGCTTGAAAAACGTTGTGATCCTTGGGAGCTGCGGAAGTTGGCTTTGAATTTCGTCAATGGCCTTCGTACTCCTCTATTTCATTCTTTTGACACTCCTTCAACGGCTACATTCATTGTTTATTTAAAAAAAAAAAAACAAAAATAAAGACCCCATTGCTATCTTTGAACACAGTGAAGTTTTTCGTTCAAACAATGGCATTTCTTTGCTTTGAGAGTTAAATTGCTTTGAGAGTTAAAGTCTTTATTTGCGCTCTTAGTTTCTTTGTCACTTCAAATAATTAAACTTTGCCGGTCCTATTTGGATTTGATGAGACCTCTGCCCTTCTTAAATGATACAAAACTGTGTTTGCATCAAGTTGTTTTTTTAAACAGTGATAGTTCATCAAATTTGTTTTGCCTATTCATGAAGTTACATACCTGTTCTCATAAGAGAGACATTTCAGAACCTCGACTCTGTCCCTCTTTTTGACACTTTAGGTGATAATGTTAACAACAGAAAAGGTCATTCAAAATCTGTCAAAGGCATTTGAAAGCTGCTTTATCACTTAACAGGGGATTGCCTGTGTCACATCCCTGCCACTGTTTATTTAATACTGTATCTTTGTGCTAAGTCTGCCCTCTGGAATGATGACAATTGTGTTTGTTTTTTTTTTAAAACATTTAAACAGTGGTGACTCATCACAACCAACTTCCTCTGCTTATTCATAAGATTGAATACCACTTGCCTCCTCCATCTGAAAAGACAAGCTTGTGCAATATGAAAACAGGACTTTTTGATACATAGTCATTATTTTTCTTTGATCATTGTGTTACCTCTTTTTGCCCAAAGAACCATTTCATAACTGAACTATGTTTCACTGTTTTCCTCTCTTGGCGATTTTAGCAAGGAAGGGCTATTCATAATGCACCAAAACATTTGAAAGCTGTAATTTGGTATATGACATTGTCTTGTTGCTTGACCTTTCCTCAAGGAGACAGTTTTCTTTTTGGTATCAGTGGCACACATATATTCAATATTGTCTTTTTCCTACTGTAGGTATAGTCTGACAGCTAGTTCTTTGAAACAGGAGTAACAATACCTTTGCATTATCAGCACTATCATTCATCTGTGTAATGACCTTTATTCCTTTTTGGTATCCTTCCACTGGCTTTCTTGTATCATTCAGTTTCAGCAACCTGCAGTAGCTTTGGCCCTCTACTCATGCATGGAGGAGGCTCTTCATTAGATAAGGTGTCCGGAGACTTTTTTGACCATTAGGTTCGACACAACCTTTCTCTGAATGTGGTGGTAATCAAACTTCTCGAAAAACACCAATCTTAGCATCTTTACTTGCAAGCATCACTGTGTTTTTAGAAGAAAACCCTAGCCACAGTGACACTGTTCTAAGGGTGACTGAGAAATTTATCACTTGGATTGTTTATCTCATGACCTGTTACTTGACAAAAACTCTTTGTGACTATGAAGGTCAGTGCATTTGAAAAAGATAAGGGCTTTCTTCCTGCCTGTGTAATGGCATTGGTTAACAGCCTCTATTCCATTTGATCTTGAACAAAACAGGCTTCTTATGATTTGGATGTTTACTGATGACAGGTCCTTCTAAAGTTCAACAATTTCATATGGTTTGCAAGTTTGAAATGAGTTCCTTTATCAGGCCAAACTCCCCTTTCCTTTGAGCTTATCATATTTCCACTATATTCCTGTTATGGTCATCAATTACATTCATGAAACCTGAAGATATTGTTTCATTATTTCAGTAAAGGCAAACCTGGACTTTTGCAACCTTCTGAGTCAATACTGGCCTGCGCCCTCTGCTTATGTATGAAGGAGGCGCCCTAACCCTCTGCTTGTAAATGAAGGAGGTTCTGGGCCTTGACAATTTACATTTGCTGAGACAGTGGTGACCCTTTCTTACTGTGATTTTCATGCTGGAAAGAGCTGTAAAGTCCTGATGAGTGACTTTTGTTTTGCAGCTTCATCTCAGGCTCACAATACATTTAGAAGCAGCTGTTCCTCTAACTGTAAACTCAAACATTTACTCCATGAGATGAAATATATTTCCTGTCTTTGTAGAAACCATAGAACTCTGCGAAAAACCTACTAGTCAGCTTGGGATTGGATTTTATGCAGTGCTGAGATATAGGGGGTGTGAGTGGCGCGACTTAGGGCTGCTTGTTAATTTCATTTGCAAAGTAAGGGATCAGTCATGGCAGGTTTTTGCAGATGGAGGCTTTTTGGCTTTTTGATGATTGCCAAGGGTGAAATGTCTTAAAGCGCCACTTCCTAACATGTGGGAGACTTTGAAACAAACATGTGGATTGGCCTTTAAAGGTGATGGGCGTATCAAGAAGGTCAAGCTAAGGTAGGCTCATGACCATGAGGTTTTGACTTCGCCAGAGGTGGACTGAATAGATAGAAGGGCAAAAAAAGTTTTGGGAGGGTTTTCTGGATGACATATTGACATAAGGAAATCAGTTTCTAGAAAACTCAGCTGTAGATATAGTCATCTCTAACATGTAAAAAAATACTGATGGCTAACAGTGGCTCCATTTGGGGAGGGCAGATCCTCGTCAGGAGGTGTCCAGAATTCAGATTTTTGGCTTATGAAGACCAGTGCCTTATCCATTGGCGCAAAATTTACCCTTCTCTTGATGTTATTTCTGAAAAGTGACAGCATGGTTAACATCAATGATACTTCTACCTACCCCACTATCTTTCCTAACATTTTTTCTTCTCTTTGGCGCATTTTAACTAGCAGCCGTTAGACAATGCATATTTTTCTTTTTGCAAAATGAAACTATCTATTTCTACTCTTATATCTTCCGGGAGTTCAGATTAAGCTGATGAACTCCTTCATTTCTCTACCTAAAACTAGATCGACTGTCAAGATTAAGCAGTTTGACAGGATTTCATTCTCTAATCTACAACATGAAATTTAAAAATGACCAAATCAGGATTAGGCAGTTTGATTTGTCATGCATTTGCGGCATAAAAGACAAGCCGCACACAAATGTTATTCTGCAATAAAAGGAAACTAGAGAAGCGGGGCTAAGATGTACAATGTGTTTTTCATCCCTCGCTTCTCTCTTTGGTTCTGTTTTAAGCATGTGGAACTAGAATCTCTCCCTAATCTAAGCTCTGTGATAAGTCAATCTTACACAATGTTGACTATCTTGACACTCACTAACTTATCAGCAAATAAATTTAAACATGCTCAGCTATGATTAGGCTAGATAGCTGAACAAGACATTGAAGTACTAGTAGCGGCATTTAAGCTTGCTCGCTTTCCGAAAGACTATTTTTTGGAACATGGGGCCTTTGTCCTATCTTCACTTGCCCTCTTTTCTGTTTTTACTGTTTTTTGACTTTCCTATCAAACAAACTACAACTGAAAAGGTGCTCACAAGGCTGAGCTTATTTTCCACAGCTAACTATCTATCCTAGCCTAAACTATACACAACATACATTTTTTGGTGAACTCTTCTTTCCAATGTAACCAGTCAAGTAGATGATTACATGGGTAACTCTGGTTTAGTTCTTTCATGATGCAGAAATAATGAAAAGGCCACTCCCATTTGGTTTGTTTTTGGACAGCAGTGCTTAAGCTTTTTCTCATTCTTGGTAGCAACTTGTCTATGATAGAACCCACTATTCTTTCAGACTTTTCAAGGAAAACAACCAATGGATCATGGAATGATACTTGATCTATAGGATTTGAGATATAGGCTTCATTTAGGACTATTCTTTCTTCCACTTGACTATATTTGGGACTCTCCTGGTAAAGCAACTCTCCCCCTTGCTCATGATCACTTGAACTATCAGACTCATCATATATTGCAGTGTAGTTCTCTTGCCAAGCTGATGTGTTCTGATTAAGTCGACTGGGAACTATGTGAAGGTCTTCAGGTTGATGAGCAAAGATACACTTTGACAGTAAATCATCTTGAAAGGGCAGTGAGACAACTCTTATGTGTTTATCAGCCTGTTTTTCTTCATCTGCAATTTGTAACTCAATGGAAATTGGTGGCTGCAAATTTGGAGTTAAGGAAGATTCCATGTCCAAAATGATTTCTTCGACCATTTCAGGAAAAGGCTTCTCATTTACAACATGCTCAAGAATTTCACCATCTTCCTCAACCTCATCATCAAAGCTAAAGAACTGCTGATTTCCAATTATGTGACTGTTATCTCTAATGGACTGAAATGAAGTGGAGCAAAGAGTCTGAGACTCTTCACTTACTTCTAAACTCTCAATGCTCTCCTCATCAGTGTCATAGATGACCTATAATGGCTGCTCACTTTTCTCAAGTTTGTGAAACTGAGCTTCCTCCCAAAAATCAAAAGCTGAGTGTTCGGCAAAGTTAGTTTCTGTTTGGAAATCACAATCATCAACATATTGATCAAACCTTGGAGAATCATTAACATAAGAAATGTCATCAACCATGCATATTGGACTATCAGATTGCATTTCTTCAAATTGATCTACACATCTATTTTCTGATTTATGACATGCAAGATTAATAGGAGAAAGATCAGAAATTTTTTGGTTATATGAAGTTTCAGAGGTTGTTTGTATGTTTATAAGTTGATCTATTTCCTCTTCAGTTAAAAATGGAGGTATTTTCATTTCTCTATTGTAAACCTCTTTCTCTTGGAAAATCTGATTTGAAAGATGAATGTCTTGCGGGGCTTCACCTATGAGAGATGATGAATCATCACTCATGTCCTTAAAGAGATCCCGTGGGTTTTCTTTCATTTCTTGCTTGTTTTCATCTTCAACCAATTCTTTGTGATGTTGAGGATAGTTATCATGTAATTCATGAGTTTTTTCTGATATATGTTCAGGGGGCCAATTTTCTTTTATGAACTCAAATGACTCCCAGCATAAAGGTAGAGATCCTACAGGTTTTGCCTCTTCTTCCATTTCAGAATCTGTGATTTCAAAATGGCTGATAGTTTCTTTAGAGCATTCCTCTAGGTTCTTTATTAGGCCTAAGAATTTGACCTAACTTGAGTCAAAGGAATACAGGTTTTTGTAGGGTTGAGTTACTTCTAGTCTTAGGTTTTCCATGACTGCTTTAGTTACCAGAGGTTTAGTTACTTCTAGTCCCAGGTTTTCCATGACTGCTTTAGGCATGAGGTTATGGGAGGTACCAGAATCTAACATGGAATTATGTAATATCTTGTCCCGTATGTTCAAGCTCACATAGGAAGGAGAAACAAATCCTTCTTGGTATTGACCTTCTATTTCCGGGCCCAATAAGAGCTCGGGTTTGTTTTCAATTAGATTTAAAGTATCTGCCTCGCTCCCTATGTCAAAAACTTTGAAAATTTGAGATCTATACCTACCTACAGTTATTAGCTCAGTAAGGGGTATGGTAATTTTTATTTCGGAAACTTCCCCTTCAAAACTAAAAGGAGTTTGTAGTTTGGGCAAATTTGTTTCAACTTTTTCGGACATGACCTTTTCTATGCTCTTAATTTGCTGACTCTGATTCGGGACTTTGTTTGACACCGTTACTTCGGGGGTTTTTGTAGAGGTGCTAAGAGTATCTAAGCTAAGACTTGTTTGAATAGCTTTATCCTTGTTTTTGTCAATTTTCTTGGCCACAATTTTGTTGCTATCCATGGCTTTTTTAGGGATGGTGTCAGAGGTTTTAGCAGTGTCAGGGCTACCCTTCTTGGAGTGGTCTTGGTTTTTTCTACTTCTAAGGTTATACTGCCTATGAGCTTCTATAATGGCATTCTGAAAATCTATGGCAGGATCTTCGAGATCTTCATAGTCGGTTTCGTCCTGACTTGGGGAGCACAACTCTTGCTCTTCTGCTGTGAGGTAAACCTTACTCTTGTTATCAGAACCTATGAGTTTCCAATGATTTTCATCAATGGGTGCGGTATCCTTATTTTCTTCATCAACATAATTCTCACTGAAGGATGGTATGATCTGTTGATCATTTCCTCTTGGTTTATTTTGAGACTGATCTTTTCTAAAGCCTTGTTTCTGGTTTTGAGGGTTTGGTTGGTTGTCCCTAGGAGGCACTTTTTCACTCATTTTTTCCCACATCTTTGTCATGGATTTTATCAGGCCATCTATTCTAGGATCGAGGGAAGGAGATGAAGTGGAGACCTTATCTCTATATGGGACTTTTCCTTCTAATCTAGTCCTGGCTCTTTTTTCTGCTAAGTTGGCTTCTGTTTTTATGGCTATTTGTTGCATTTCCTCTAAGGTAGGGGGATCCTTGTCTCTCAGATGATATGTCATGTCTGGATCAAAACCCTCTGGGAATTTTGCCAAGATTAAACCGAGTGGGGGTTTGAAGTGAGGTGGGAGGGCGTTATACACATTGTTGAACCTAGTGCAGTATGCCTGGACACTTTCCCCATTTTCCCGTTTTAGGTTGTTATATTCTGACAGGATTTGAATAGGGTTCCTTCGGACTTCCCACTTGTTCGTGAAGACTTGGTAGAGTTCTAGGATGTTATGGATGCTGTTTGGAGGCAAGCTTTTAAACCATGTTTTGGGTTCTCCACCCAGGCTTTGGGCGAATATTCTCATTCTGACGGTTTCGTCGTGTACTTCCATGTATTCAAAAGCATCGCTAATCCTACTTACATGCTGTTGGGCTGTGGTGGTGTCTTCTCCGGTAAAGTGTGGGATTTTGTCTTGATATTTATTTGGGAGAGGAGCCAAGGGCGGTGGCAACACCAAAGGTGCATACCAGGCTGCCATGACGGGAGCTAATGGATGATGCGCAAGATGAGGACTAGTAGGTTGAAATGAAGTGGTTTGAACAGGTGTAGCGGATGAACTTGGACTAGTGATCTGGTTTTGAGCAGATCTAGGATGATAGGAGCCAAATTGATAAAGAAGCTGGAAATCAGGAGGAGTGGTGGGTGAAGCTTCTCTAATAGGACTCTGTGGTGGGTTCAGGGGTATCGTCGAAGTTTATCTTACTATATGATTTGCTTCGGGGAAGAGCTTGTGATGACTCTAGTTTCGAAGGTGAATCTAGAAGGATATTGCGAGTTTTAGGTACAGATCTTGTTCTACGGATGGATCTATCGGTAGCTAGATGATCAGTTTCAGAAGCTTGCCACAAAATCTTTTCTGGGTCATCTACTATGATAGGGGGATTTGGGTCTGGGTGGGATCTGGTATTGATTCTTCGTGAAGCCAGATTTTAGATCCAGAGCTTAGAGAGAATGATATTGGTGAATGTTCTAGATGAGTGGGTTTTCTAAGGTTTTACTAAGGTGAAGGGTGGTCAAAAATAGAAGGGATGGATTAGTGGAGTCGCCAGGTGGAAATGGATTGTTTTTGTGAAGATAGCTATGGTCCACCACCAGTAACTAATCTGAGAATGTTTTGGATTTTCTGAATATATGTGCAGCCTATGGTTTGTTAAATTATTCTAGACTTGTTTCAACACTTTGCTAGGGTGATGAGAACAAGAAGAGTTTACTCTAAAAAATGAGTCTAGGGACTGCTTGCTTGTTTATGGTACCTAAAGGACTAAAAAGTCTATAAGAGTTTGCTGGACTATTATGAACTCAGTGTCCCACCATTTCCCGCTATGTTAGTGAGTGATGGGAAAGGTTTATCGGATAGTAGCCTAGAGTTTTGAAAAGTAGTAAGGCTTACTAGAAGTTTAGTGGAGTCGCCAGGTGGATTGTCAGTTGTTTGAGATAAACTTGTATGGTCCACCACCAATAATGTCAAAAAACCAATCTAAGGGAGTGTTTTTTGGGGTTTTTCTGAGTTTTATGTGCAGCCTAGGATGTAAGAGTGTTATAAACCTGATTCATCACTTTGCTAAGATGGTGAAACAAAGAGTTTACACTAAATGATTCTAGAGGCTGATGGTTTAAGTTAAAAGTTGAAGGACTAAGGAGCCTATAAAAGTTTGCTAGACTGTCATGTACTCAATAGGTCCCACCGTGATCGCCATTTATGTTAGGGAGCGGTGGGATAAGTCAATCAAACAATATTCTTAAAAATAAGGGACTTCTAGAGTTCTAAGGTGTCCTTAGATTGTCACTAACTCAAAGTCCCACCGTGATCGCCATTATTTTAGGGTCCCGTGATTTGGCCGATTGGCTAGCCAAATGACGATGTAACATCAAACCAAGCTTTGGAGCCCAAGGACCTAGCCTTCCTGGACTCAGAGAGGGCTCTCTCTATATATGTAAAAGATGTCGGTGTGTTTACTTGCGGTGTTTTGATATTAGGATAGTTATGAAGTATGTTTTTAGTTTTTTGGTTTTTAAGTTTGTGAGGAATGAAACTGATCAAATACATAAACCGGATAACAAGATGTAGATAAATTGGGCTATGGGGTCAAACAGATCAAGGAAGCTATGAAGTAATGATGTAAAGCTGCTGTAGGGCCGATTTGATTCACAGTAGAAGGGATCTCTGGGCAAAATGGAGTAATGAACACAGCAGGAAAGACAAGGGATTGCAAACTAGTTAATAGCAGACATAAACATGTAATAGCAAGCCATTAATCATGCTAGGAACAACTATAAGCTAATCAATACATAGAAATCAAACATTCCAGCCATACATAGAGGTATAAGACCCTCTAACTTTGGGAAAAGGCTATCAGATTTTGGGGAAAACACACGAGACAAACTAACAACTCATAAACTATGCCGAAACGCCTAAACATAGTCTCTAAGTCATTGGGCACTTGGACAAATAAGTTTTCATAGTTTTAGGCAAAGGGCTAGATCGGGACTAGGCCTCCTTGGTTCAACAAAATGATCAACAAATTAGTCAAAGAGAAAGTTTTATGGGCAGAACTATGGGCAGCTGATAGGTAGGTAGGGCAAACCATACATCCTACTCAACATACATGGAACTGATGAATAAAACTTAGCAACAACACCTTAGGTTACTAAAGAGAAGCTAAGAATTCTTTAGCATAACTAAGGGAGAAGAAAACATCAAGCTATGAAGATTCAGGGATTTTGAGGTGCCTCCATGGGCATATCTCAAAATCAATCTTTACTGATCTATAGCAGAAAGAAATATGAATTATGAGTGAAAACTAGAAGACAAAACACATTAAGAAGCACTATACCATTCTACCATGTCAAGGAATCCATCAACAATCCTTCATCATTTCTCAAAAGCATCCAAGAGGCAGTCCAAAAATCATAACTCAAGTGTATTCTTCAAAGCTCATATGACCAATGTATTAATTCTTCTCTCAAGTTCAGCCTCTGATTTACAATGAGAACTATGGAATAAATAGGCTTGAGGAAGGAAAACCTCATGGAGCAACTAGCTATCCCATTGGCCAAGTCAAAATATCTAAACTTGTCCTTGAGGCTTTGCAAAGCCCAAGGCACAAAATATCCTATAAAATATCTAAAAAACTGCTAAAAACGGAAATTATATTGACTTTACATGATTTTCCCATGATAAAAATAGCTTAACGCACATTTGGGAAAAGCAGATTTTTGGAGTTCAAAAATTACAAAAATACTTCATATTTATGCCTGAAAAAGGTCCCCCGACTTGCTGGATGCAAATGGCAGCCTTCCCGATGTCGAAATGAGGCTCATGAGGGCTTGCTGGAAATCTTTCTGTGTCTATTTTCCGGCGCAACTGGAACCAACTCAATCCGAGGTCCGAAAGTCATCCAAAACTGTACCTGTGTGAAAAAACCCAGAAAATAACAGACTGCTGATATGGCGGGCAGAATGTGCAAAATGAGGGTGTTTTTCACCAATTTGAGGGGGCGAATGATCTTCAAATGCCCTGAAAATCGCTGGACACCTGCTCATGGAATTATGGCATCCATCGGTATCATCCTCCTCCCTTGAAAAATCCTCGAACTGAAACGGCGCAATTATGAGTTTTTGACTAAAAACCCAAAAAATGCCGAAAAACAAAAAGTTGCCGAAATAGGCCCAAAATTGGCATGCATGACCCTCAAGGGTCCATAACAACATGCTCCGAATCTGATGCCAAAATATCAAGGGTTGATATGTCTTTCTTCTCTTTCCGTGTCGGGCGCTCCTTAAAACTGTTGTTCTTGATCATCATCCTATACGGGCAGCCCAACCGGCTGAAGGCCATTACAAGACTATCCTCCTCTCGTTCTCAAGCCACATCTTCACCAATCGTCATGTTGCTCCCTGTCTTGCTTGGAGGTATTTGACCGAACACATGTTTTGGAAGAAACTAACCGCTCTTTATGAACAATGCCCGCCGGGTTGAAATGGCTACTATACCGTTTGGAGCCGTATATGACATCGTGGATTTGAATAAAATGCAACAATGTTTCTTGGAATAAGACACCTCTGCACTTATTAAAAACAACCTTTCAACTCTGTATGCACTTCAGCTAGGAAAACTTTTTAACAATGGTACCATGTGTAAAAGATGGGGTAACTTCTTTGTAGATTCCCTGTGCACAGTTTTGAACAATCACCCCTCTTGTGATTTGGTTAGGCCAACCTACACTGGTAATTGTGTTTTCAAAACAAAACTCAAATATTAAAACCCTGCTCTTCAGGTCATTCACCTTAAAAATACCTCTGTCAACAGATTTCTATAAAAGATAACATACAGTGGAAAAGAAAAGAGACTTTTTGGTTAGGTGAAATGTCAGCTCACTGTGTTTAAGAAAACACCTTTCACTTGTGAATTTTGAGAAATCAATCACCACCTTTTTACCTCTGGCTTCAATGTTAAACTCGATCCTCAACAACGCTGCCTTCTAGAAAATGGCCCTATTCACCTTCAGAAAATCCCTGTTAACAAATCTTCAATATGATACAATATGGTTTTTGTAAAGGCAGGCCCAAGTCAGATGTAAAATCAATGCACAGTGTTTTAAGAAACACACTCTCTGCTAGGTCTAGGAGGTCAACATCATACCTGTACTTCTGTCTTAATCTTAACTTCAAACACCAACAACTCTGCCTTTTTAGAAAATGACTCTGCACCTTTGGAAAGTTTTGAGAAATACAATACCACTTTGGTATCTCTGCCTCCAAAGTTTAGAAACCCATCCACGAACTATGCTCCTCAGTATACTGTTCACCTTGGGAAACTCTTTTTAACAAATTTACAGTGAGAGAATATAGTGAGTGAAAAGCAATCTTCTTAAAATAGTGTACTGTGAGAAGATGCCACTGACTACTCTGCTTTTAAAGTCTTTGATGTCAACCTTAACACAAAAAACTCCCTGTTCAAGGAAACTTTCAAACATCCAACAATTCTGTCCTGTGCAAGAGTGTGTCCTCCTTTCACTGTTTGTTCATCAAGCAAGTCACCATACACAGGTCTAGACAACAAGAACACAGGGCTGAGGTAAAATGACAGAGCTTCTAGAAGACTAACAAGCTTTTTAGACAAGGATTACCAGAGTCTTCTCTTTTAAAACAATAAAAATGTCAAACCCCCTCACTGAGTATACTTCACTGTTTTAGTAGTGTGGAAATGTATGGATGATAGCGTGAAAGGTTCTTCATTAGAATTAGGTCTGTATTTCTGCAACGAAAGTCCCTTTTTAATTTAAAACACATTCCTTCACAAGACAACCTCTGCCCTTAGATTGTTTTGAAAATGAACAAACTGTTTCTCAACCATAAAACCCCGCATTGCAACTACCTCATCTCACTGTGTAGAAAAACTGCTTTTGTTTTTAGCAATAATGACAAGGTATGGGGTTTTCAAACATTTTGGTCACTTATCAACACCTTGAAATCGATGGGAGTTCATAAAAATACCTCGAATTTGATGGATGCTCGCTTGAAAGGATGCAAGAAACCCTGGATAGCTTGGAAAAGTCGCGCGGCAACCTCTGGAGAAAACCCGTCGCGCAAAAGGAACGTGTCGGGTCGGCCTGTCGTGTGGTCGGGCGGTCACCTACAGGCACGTCGCGCCCACCTACAGGCACGTCGCGCCGGTGTTGAAAGCCTTTGTAAAATGATGCCCAGGCACGTCGCGCCTAAATCCAGGCACGTCGCGTGGCCCTAACCGGTGCAGAAAACTTCAATTTGCTTTGAAAAACGTTGTGATCCTTGGGAGCTGCGGAAGTTGGCTTTGAATTTCGTCAATGGCCTTCGTACTCCTCTATTTCATTCTTTTGACACTCCTTCAACGGCTACATTCATTGTTTCTTTAAAAAACAAAATAAAGACCCCATGGCTATTCTTTGAACACAGTGAAGTTTTTCGTTCAAACAGTGGCATTTCTTTGCTTTGAGAGTTAAAGTCTTTATTTGCGCTCTTAGTTTCTTTGTCACTTCAAATAATTAAACTTTGCCGGTCCTATTTGGATTTGATGAGACCTATGCCCTTCTTAAATGATACAAAACTGTGTTTGCATCAAGTTGCTTTTTTAAACAGTGATAGTTCATCAAATTTGTTTTGCCTATTCATGAAGTTACATACCTGTTCTCATAAGAGAGACATTTCAGAACCTCGACTCTGTCCCTCTTTTTGACACTTTAGGTGATAATGTTAACAACAGAAAAGGTCATTCAAAATCTTTCAAAGGCATTTGAAAGCTGCTTTATCACTTAACAGGGGATTGCCTGTGTCACATCCCTGCCACTGTTTATTTAATACTATATCTTTGTGCTAAGTCTGCCCTCTGGAATGATGACAATTGTGTTTGTTTTTTTTTAAAACATATAAACAGTGGTGACTCATCACAACCAACTTCCTCTGCTTATTCATAAGATTGAATACCACTTGCCTCCTCCATCTGAAAAGACAAGCTTGTGCAATATGAAAACAGGACTTTTTGATACATAGTCATTATTTTGCTTTGATCATTGTGTTACCTCTTTTTGCCCAAAGAACCATTTCATAACTGAACTATGTTTCACTGTTTTCCTCTCTTGGCGATTTTAGCAAGGAAGGGCTATTCATAATGCACCAAAACATTTGAAAGCTGTAATTTGGTATATGACATTGTCTTGTTGCTTGACCTTTCCTCAAGGAGACAGTTTTCTTTTTGGTATCAGTGGCACACATATATTCAATATTGTCTTTTTCCTACTGTAGGTATAGTCTGACAGCTAGTTCTTTGAAACAGGAGTAACAATACCTTTGCATTATCAGCACTATCATTCATCTGTGTAATGACCTTTATTCCTTTTTGGTATCCTTCCACTGGCTTTCTTGTATCATTCAGTTTCAGCAACCTGCAGTAGCTTTGGCCCTCTACTCATGCATGGAGGAGGCTCTTCATTAGATAAGGTGTCTGGAGACTTTTTTGACCATTAGGTTCGACACAGCCTTTCTCTGAATGTGGTGGTAATCAAACTTCTCGAAAAACACCAATCTTAGCATCTTTACTTGCAAGCATCACTGTGTTTTTAGAAGAAAACCCTAGCCACAGTGACACTGTTCTAAGGGTGACTGAGAAATTTATCATTTGGATTGTTTATCTCATGACCTGTTACTTGACAAAAACTCTTTGTGACTATGAAGGTCAGTGCATTTGAAAAAGCTAAGGGCTTTCTTCCTGCCTGTGTAATGGCATTGGTTAACAGCCTCTATTCCATTTGATCTTGAACAAAATAGGCTTCTTATGATTTGGATGTTTACTGATGACAGGTCCTTCTAAAGTTCAACAATTTTATATGGTTTGCAAGTTTGAAATGAGTTCCTTTATCAGGCCAAACTCCCCTTTCCTTTGAGCTTATCATATTTCCACTATATTCCTGTTATGGTCATCAATTACATTCATGAAACCTGAAGATATTGTTTCATTGTTTCAGTAAAGGCAAACCTGGACTTTTGCAACCTTCTGAGTCAATACTGGCCTGCGCCCTCTGCTTATGTATGAAGGAGGCGCCCTAACCCTCTGCTTGTAAATGAAGGAGGTTCTGGGCCTTGACAATTTACATTTGCTGAGACAGTGGTGACCCTTTCTTACTGTGATTTTCATGCTGGAAAGAGCTGTAAAGTCCTGATGAGTGACTTTTGTTTTGCAGCTTCATCTCAGGCTCACAATACATTTAGAAGCAGCTGTTCCTCTAACTGTAAACTCAAACATTTACTCCATGAGATGAAATATATTTCCTGTCTTTGTAGAAACCATAGAACTCTGCGAAAAACCTACTAGTCAGCTTGGGATTGGATTTTATGTAGTGCTGAGATATAGGGGGTGTGAGTGGCGCAACTTAGGGCTGCTTGTTAATTTCATTTGCAAAGTAAGGGATCAGTCATGGCAGGTTTTTGCAGATGGAGGCTTTTTGGCTTTTTGATGATTGCCAAGGGTGAAATGTCTTAAAGCGCCACTTCCTAACATAGGGGAGACTTTTGAAACAGATGTGGATTGGCCTTTTAAAGGTGATGGGTAGATCAAGAAGGCTGAAGCTAGGTAGGCTTGTGACCATGAGGTTTTGACTTCGCCAGAGGTGGACTGAATAGATAGAAGGGCAAAAAAGTTTTGGGAGGGTTTTCTGGATGACATATTGACATAAGGAAATCAGTTTCTAGAAAACTCAGCTGTAGATATAGTCATCACTAACATGTAAAAAAATATTGATGGCTAACATGCTATATAAGGAAAAAGAGATCTATTTTTGATAGATGCTTTTGTCTTGGGTTGTGTTTGTATATTGAATGAAAATTAGATTGAATTATGAGAAATGCAATTGGATAAAGAATAAAAATTAAAGTGGAATTAACATATTAATATTTGATTGTTCTATATTATACTTACTAAGTTGGTTTGGGCAAACACTATTCATCCTAACAAATAAGACGCATCCATTTTTGTTTTCCTCGGTCGTCAAATCATTTTTTTTTTACAGATGACACTTTGAACAATGCCCACCCTGGTTTTCTTCCAATGCTCGGTAACTCTTATTTTTATCACCATCTCGTTGTTGATGGGATCCTCGTGGTTTTGTTGGGGCTTCAAATTCTCGTAAGCCCAGATCGATGTTGATCTTGGGGTTCTCAATGTGGCACTTAAAATAGTGGAAAAATTGCGACTTGAGGCTTTGTTTGGTGCTCTTGTTTCTTAACGGACTTGAAATACACAACTGAAGATGAGGAGCTTTGCTTTGGGTATGCTTTGGGTACAAATTATTTTTAAAAATATCTTTAGCTGTTGAGTTTTAGAAAACCTTGTAGCCTTGCAACTAAAATCTTCGTTTACTAGATTTAGATTACAAAAACCAGGACTACTAGCTTTACTTTGGACATCAATTGTTTAAATCACAAACAATTCCTATTTTGAGCTCAATTAAATCTCAGGGCCTTGTGATTCTAATAGTTGTATTATCCTCCCTTTAGCTTAACTAACTTAAATTACAAAAGGAAAGACCATAAGCTTTGCTTTGGATGCAAGTTTTTGATCTTATTCAGCTCTTTTAGCTAAACCAACTTCAATTATATAAGGCAAGGATTTTTTCCATGAAAACAAAATCTTGATCAAGTTCTTCTGCCAACTAAATTTTGGCAGACCTTATACACATGCATTCAACCATGTTTGTGGCTAGATGATATTCCCAAATCTTCCATTATTTCTGTTTAAAAACCATGATTAATATAATATACTTTTCAAATACAACCTATAATGACAAATTTTTGTCAAAATCCATGACAGTCGAGACTACAAAGTCCCCTTCCTTCAAGTCTCCTCCCTTCACGTGTTGGTCGACCACAAAGTAAAAGCAGTGGATGAGATTTGAGAAAGTGGTGGCTCTTCACGTCTAGGTGGGATATTGAAAAAAAAAGCCATTGATGCATGTAGGGAAGTATTCAACCAGGATTCCATGCAATGTGGAAACCAGACTCTGTGGCAGGTTCGTCTTGGTCACATGTCTTTGGAATCCAAAGCACCCAAATTGGAATCCAGATTTTAGTGGCGATGGCGAGCCTAACCATATGCCCTCAGGGTTCTGCTACTTCCTCCTCCATGTCCTCATCTTCTTCCTCGACTTCTTACTCTCCTCCTTGGGATGTTTTTATTAATCACAGGGGCCCCGTTGTTAAAGATATCTTTGCCAGTTATCTGTATCGATGCCTTGCTTCAAGGGGATTGAGAGTCTTTTTGGAAAAAGATGAGTTGAAGACGGGACAAAATATCTATTGTCAAATAGAACAGTCTATCCGTGGTGTGTCTGTCCACATTGCAATTTTTTCACCAACGTATGTTGAATCTAATTGGTGCTTGGATGAACTTGTCCTTATGGTAGAGTTTGTGGAGTCTGTAAAGTCGGGGAAAGTCATTATTCTGGTGTTCTACAAGGTTCAACCTTTTGAAGTTCGTCATACGGTCATGCCCTATGAAAGCTTGAACAGAAAACTGAACTTGATCCTGAAACTGGTGGAGAGAAGCCACGCTACAAATCTGATAATTTTCGGAAATGGAGAGGCACACTTTCTTTTGCTGTTGATTTAAGTAGTTTCCTGATTCAGTAAATGCATCTCCTACTGTCCTTTTCAATCCGTGTTAGTTTTCTCTTGCTGTTGATATAAACGGTTTCTTGATTCTTGATTCTGTGAGTTTTCATTTGTTAGATTAATATACGATGTAGGATGTGCTTAACACAGGCGATTCTCACTTGCTTCGTTTGCACTATTCAGGGACGAGGACGAAAAAGGTGAGCTACTGGATAAGTGTTGAATTTTAAATTCAACTACAACTGCGCACAAGAGGACGAAAGTACAACAGCGACAATGTTGTTGTTGTTGTTGTTTTTTTTTCTGTGTGCACTCCATCTCAAACTTTAATACCCTGTCATTAAATTTCTTGTCCATGGCAGTATCCTGTATATGCAGTAAAATTTCGTGATTCACACACCACGCTACCCAGCCTTTAACACTCTGCCATGCCACGCCATTAACTTCTGTAACCACTGCATTCAAAGCATAGTTTACTTCTAGTTTTGATTTGAACAAACCCACGACATGGAGGACCCACTGCCAAGTCAACAGAACGCGTGGACCAATAGAATTTTATAGCGCAGTTTTGAGGGTGACGTCACAAGGCCCGATTGGTACGCGATAATTCTATGCAATCAAGTTTAGTTTCGGTTTGAAGTCCAGCGGGTCCTACCGTCGACCAATCATATTGCAATCACGCGGAAATGGAGCCCTACGTCAGCAGGACCATTTGGTACGCGATAAATCATGCAAAAGAATTAAATTTTGGTTTTGAAATCCGCAAAATGTCATTTGTAAAGGTTTATAACTTGGGTGAAAGGTTAAATATCTTTGCTTAAAAACGTTTGCGGAAATCCTATTTTAAAAGGTTTTTGGTTATAATATATATGTTCTATTATATATATATATATATATATATATATATATATATATATATATATATATATATATATATAACACCAACGCACTCAAATATAAAAACATATATAGGAAGAAAAGTAAAAAGGGCAGTGTATTAATATATGCAAGGGCATATGAATGTAATGACAGAATGTGTATTATTTTAGTAATGTCCAAAGGCAGAAACAATTTTTTTTGTGAGACTGTGTGTAATGTTTTAAAACGTGCCAGAAGGCAGAGAACAAAAATATAGCACTGTGTGTGCATTTTTTAAGAGACAGAGAGCAGATTTTTGCACTGTGCTTTGTAGCAGTCAACACAATTTTTTTTTGTAAATGCTAGAACAGCAGGTGTGTGGCATCCTCTGTAATATATTTTTAAGTTTAATAAAATAGTTTCTTGTGTGCCATCTCTGTCCAACAAGTTTTTTTTAATCTCTGTGTTGAGAGGAGGAATTATTTTTGTTCCTCTGTGGGTTTTGGAATACTCAGAAATTCCAACATGGTATCAGAGCTAGTCTAGGCTCTTTGAAGTTTGTCAAAGAAGCTGAAGAAAGGTGGTGTTGTTGCAGCTTTTGACCAGCAATGTGAAGGCTCAAAAAAGACTAGGTATTTGTAAAAAACAAAGTTTTTTGTTTGTTGTTTAAAAAGTGCAGTCCAGAGAAGTCTTTTTTAAAGACAGTTTGTCTCTTAAGCAGAGAGAGTTTGTTTAAAAACACAGTCAAATTTAAAAGCATAATTCAGTGAAGCTAACCATGGTAGGAGATAGCACAAGCACGAGTATTGGAAATACTCAACTCCCACAGTTTAATGGGAAGAACTATGACTATTGGGCAATCACCATGAGAGCCCTGTTTGCCTCTCAGGATTTATGGGAGCTAGTTGAAGATGGTTTTGAAGAACCAGCAGATGAACAAGATTTTAATGCCTTAACATAGGCAGAGAAGGATTTTTTGAAGAGCAATAGAAGAAGGACTCAAAAACCCTCTTCTATATCAATCAATTAGTGCATGAAAGTGTGTTTCAAAGGATAGCATCAGCTAAGAGGTCCAAGGATGCATGGGATACCCTCTAGACTGCTTATCAAGGTATGGAGAAGGTGAAGACAACAAAGCTACAATTGCTGAGGAGAGACTTTGAAACTCTCTGTATGAAAGAGTCTGATAACATAGACTCATTCTTCACACATGTGATTGGGTTGGTTACCCAGATAAGGTCTCATGGAGAGACACTTGAAGAAAGAAGGATAGTGGAGAAAGTGTTAAGGAGCTTACCCTCAAGGTTTGATGTGATAGTCACAACCATTGAAGAGACAAAGGAACTCTCAAAGTTTACAGTTGATGAGCTACATGCATCACTGATGACACATGAACAAAGATTGAGTAGAACTTTAAACTCATCTTTGGATCATGCCTTCAAGACCCAAATTTCATTTGGAAGAGGAAGAGGTCAAGGCAGAGAAAACTACAGAGGAAAAGGAAGAGGCAGAAGCCAAAACAGAGGAGGAAGAAACAAACCTGCAAATACAAATGGAAGGGGCAGCAATCAAAATCAGAACCAAGGCCATGGCAACAACCAGCAAGGTGGACAAAATCAAGGAGATGCACAAAGGTATGATAAATCCCAAGTCCAATGTCATTACTGTAAGAAGTATGGCCATTATGCGAATGAATCTAGGAAGAAACATAGTGACATGGGTAATAGACCCAATGCTAATTTTACTAAGGAAAATATCAGTCAAGAGAAGTTGTTTTTAGCATGTAATATGGCTGAGGAAAAGAATGAAGATATATGGTTTTAGATTCAGGATGTAGCAACCATATGATTGGAAACATTTCCATGTTTTCCATGTTAGATGAAAATGTAAAGTCTCAAGTAACATTGGGGACAGACAGTAAGGTCTCTGACATGGTAAAAGACAGAGTAAGTGTTTTGACAAAGAAATGAGAAGGAATATCCATATCATATGTATACTATGTGCCTGGTATGAAGTGTAACCTCTTGAGCATTGGACAACTCATTCAAAAGGGGTAAAATGTTTTCTTTGAAGATGATGTATGCATCATCATGGATAAACCACCAAGAAAGCAATGCATTGCATAAGTGAAGATGACAAGGAAAAGAATGTTTCCTCTCAAGATGAGAGCAGATTTGAAGAAGGGAGTTGAAATGGCAGCAGTGACACAAGAGACATTCCAAAGAGAAGAAAAAGATGAAAATTAGTTATGGCATTTGAGATTTGGACATCTCAATTTTTGAGGTTTGAATTTGTTGCATAGGAAAGGAATGGTAAAGGGATTACCATTGATAGAGAAACCGGACAGCCTATGTGAAGGTTGCATCTTGGGAAAACAACACAGAGAAAACTTTCCATCAGGAAAGAGCATAAGGGCAAAGTGACCCTTAGAGATTGTCCATTCAGATTTGTGTGGACCAATGCAAACACCATCACTAGCAAGCAGCCATTATATGCTGACTTTTATTGATGATTACACAAGAAAAACTTGGGTGTATTTATTGAAATATAAAAGTGAAGTGTTTGAGAAATACTGCCACTTTAAGGCTATTGTAGAGAAACAAAGTGGGCAACATATTAAGGTCTTAAGAAATGATAGAGGAGGTGAGTATATCTCAAAATAATTTCTGCATTTTTGCAGAGAAAATGGTATACACAAGCAATTTACAGCAAAGTACACACTGCAGCAAAATGGAGTTGCTGAAAGGAAAAATAGAACCATCATGGACATGGTAAGAAGTATGCTGAAGGCAAAACATTTTCCAAATGAATATTGGGTTGAAGCTGTACATTGTGTGACATACATCTTGAATAGATGCCCAACCAAAGCTATAATGAACAGAGTTCCAGAAGAAGCATGGAGTGGCATAAAGCAGTATGTCACCCACATGAGAGTTTTTGATTGTGTGGCTTATTCACACATTCCAGATCAACTGACGAAGAAGTTGGACAGAAAGGGGGAGAAGTGCATATTTATTGGATACAGTGAAGAATCCAAGGCATAAAGGCTGTATAACCCATCCACTAAGAAGTTCATTATAAGCAGAGATGTACAATTCATTGAAGAAGAAGGTTGGGATGGAAGCATTGAGAAAAAAGTCAATATGAAGAGATGTTTGTATCATGATGATGATGAGGAAGAAATGGTTGAAACAAACACCTCATTAGTAGCACCACCTCCACCAACACAAGGACAACAAGGGACACCATAAGCATGAATGAGAACACCTTTGAAAAGTGATAGTAGTGCTTCTCCAAGCACACCACAAGGAGCAGATTTGAGTGCTTCTACAAGCACAACTACACCAAGTGAAAGAGGAACCAGATTTAGAAATTTGAATGATATTTATGAGCAAGAGGCAGCAAATGAAGGTATGAACTCCTTATTTTCATTGTACTGTCATGTAGATGATTCTATTCATTTTGAAGAAGCTATAAAAGATAAGAAATGGATAGATGCTATTGAGAATAAATGAATGCAATAGAGAAAAGTAAAACATGGGAATTGGTTGATCTCCCAAAAGGCAAAAAAGTCATTGGAGTGAAATGGGTTTATAAAACCAAAAGCAATGCTGAAGGCAAGATTGAAAGGCACAAGACCAGACTTGTTGTCAAAGGCTACAAGCAGTAACATGGAAGAGATTATGAAGAAACTTTTGCACCAGTTGCAAGAATGGAAACAGTAAGAGCAGTGTTGTCCATAGCAGCACAACACAAGTGGAAAGTTTACCAAATGGATGTGAAATCAACATTCCTAAATGGAGTATTGATGGAAGAGGTTTATGTTGAACAACCTCTCGGCTATGAGAAAAAAGGCCAAGAGCACAAAGTTTTCAAATTGAAGAAAGCTCTTTATGGGCTGAAACAAGCACCAAGATCATGGTACAATAGGATAGATGCTTATCTACTGGAAAATGGGTTTGAGAAATGTGAAGGAGAACCCACATTATACATCAAGGAGAAAGATGGTAAGATGCTGATAGTTGTTTTGTATGTTGATGATGTGACTTTTACAGGTAATGATGCTTACCTCATTGAGAATTTTAAATCAGTCATGAAGGATGAATTTGAGATGACTGATATGGGATTGCTAAAATACTTCTTAGGAATAGAAGTAGAGAAAAATGAAAATAAAATTTTTATCTCTCAAGCTAAATATGTAAATGAAGTTTTCGAAAGATTTAACATGCAGGATTGCAAGGTAGCAATTACTCCTACAATAATGGGATTGAAACTCAGCAAATAGGACAACAGCAAGGATTTTGATCCAAGTTTGTACAGGAGCATAGTTGGCAGCCTCATGTATTTGACTGAAACTAGGCCGAATATTATGCATGTTGTGAGTTTAATTTCCAGATTTATGGAAAGGCCAAAGGAGGCACATTGGAAAACAACAAAAAGAATTCTAAGGTATGTGAAAGGAACAAAGAGGTATGGAATTTTATATACTACTTTAGAAAATTTTGAATTGATTGGATATATTGACAGTGATTGGGCCAGAAGTATAGATGACAGGAAAAACATCTCTGGTTATGTTTTTCATATGGTTTCAAGAGCCATTTCATGTGCTTCTAAAAAACATCCAATTGTGGCTTTATCAAAAACAGAGGTAGAGTATGTGGCAGCTACCGCAACAACATGTCAAGCAGTTTGGATGAGAAGAATGTTGAGGAGTTTGTGTCATGAACAGGTAAAAGGAACAACAATTTATTGTGATAATAGCTCAGCTATAGCATTGTCAAAGAATTCAATGTTTCATAAGAGAACGAAACACATTGATGCCAAGTATCGCTACATCAGGGAGCTAGTGAACAATGGGGAAATTGTTTTGCAATATTGCAGAACAGAGGAGCAGTTTGTAGACATTTTAAGAAAACCATTGGGGTAGAAAAGTTTTAATTATTTAAGGAAGTGTTTGGGTATGGAAGAAAACCCAGTAGTTGAATTTAACGAGGAGTGTTGAATTTTAAATTCAACTACAATTGTGCACAGGAGGACAAAAGTACAACAACGACAATGTTTTTTTTTTATTTTTCTTTTTCTGTGTGCACTCCATCTCCGACTTTAATACCTTGCAATTAAATTTCTTGTCCATGGTAGCAGCCTGTATATGTAGTAAAATTTCGTGGTTCACACACCATGCTACCCAGCCTTTAACACTCTGCCATGTCACGCCATTAACGTCTGCAACCACTACCTTCAAAGCATAGTTTACTGCCAGTTTTGATTTGAACGAGCTCACGACATGGAGGACCCACTGCCAAGTCAACAGAACGCGTGGACTAATAGAATTTTATCGCGTAGTTTTGAGGGTGACGTCACAAGGCCCGATTGGTACGTGATAATTCTATGCAATCAAGTTTAGTTTCTGTTTGAAGTCCAGAGGGTCCTACCATCGACCAATCAGATTGCGATTGTGCGGAAATGGAGCCCTATGTCAGCAAGACCATTTGGTACGTGATAAATTATGCAAAATAATTAAATTTTGGTTTTGAAATCCGTGAAACTTCATTTGTAAAGGTTTATAACTCGGGTTAGAGGTTAAATATCTTTGTTTAAAAACGTGTTTGCAGAAGTCCTATTTTAAAAAGTTTTTTGTTATAATATATATATATATATATAACATCAACACACTCAAACATAAACATATATATAAAGAAAAGTAAAAAAGGTAGTGTATTAATATATGAATGTAATGAAAGAATGTGTATTATTTTAGTAAAGCCGAAGGGCTAAAATAGAAAATGGACTGTGTATTATTTTAGTAATGTCTGAAGGAAAAAACAATTTTTTTTGTGAGATTGTGTGTAATGTTTTAAAACGTGCCAGAAGGCAGAGAACAAAAATATAGCAATGTGTGTGGATTTTGTAAGAGACAGAGAGTAGATTTTTGCACTGTGCTTTGTAGCAGTGAACAATTCTTTTTTTTGTAAATGCTAGAATAGCAGTTTTGTGGCATCTTCTGTAATATATTTTTAAGTTTAATGAAATAGTTAATGAAATAGTTTTTTGTGTGCCATCTCTGTCCAACAAGTTTTTTTTAATCTCTGTGTTGAGAGGAAGAATTATTTTTATTCCTCTGTGTGTTTTGGAATACTCAGAAATTCCAAAAATAAGGTAGTGGAAAGCGTTCTTAAAATTGTTCCAAAGCCACCGTTGAATGTGGCAAAAAACCCAATTGGATCGAACCAAAAATTAAAAGAATTTGAAGCTACGATCCTATAGACTCTTGGACATTGAGTGCGTGGAGGCCAAAGTTGTGGGCATTTTGGGTGTGGGTGGAGTTGGGAAAACCACTCTAGCCAAAGAATTCTTCAATATTAGGAGATCATATTACAATAAAGCCTCATTTCTATTTGATGTAAGAGAAACCACAAATAGAAAACGTGTAAATTATTTGTAGAGTAAGCTTTTAAAAGACTTAACAGGTATTAAACAAGAAATTGAGAGTGCTGATGAAGCAGTAGGGATACTTCGAAAATATTTGTCATCCTGTCACACTCTTGTAGTTGTAGATGATGTAGATGATGTCTCTCAAATGGAAATCCGCTTTTTCCAATTAGGGATATCCTTAACCCTGAAAACTTGATTTTGGCTACCTCGAGGGACAAACATGTCCTCATAAGCTCAGGAGTGTAAGAGTCCTCAATTTAAAACCTGAAGGGATTGAGTCAATCACACTCCAAAGAGCTCTTCTGTTGCTATGCCTTGAATTGGCGATTTCCATCACAAGAATTTGCAGATCTGACAGATCAATTTGTGAAAGCTTGCGATGGGTTGCCATTGTCGTTGAAAGTATTTGGGGCACTTGTTTGTGGACGAAGTGAATCATACTGGGAAGCCACACTGGATGAACTTGCCAAGATACTGCCTAACACTGAGATACAAAAAAGCCTAAAAATAAGCTACGAGTTGCTTAGTTTAGATGAGCAACAAATATTTTTAGACATTGCTTCATTTTTCATAGGAGAAAAAAGAGATGTTGCTATAAGAATATGGGGTTTGTTGGGGTTTGAAAATCTATAGGAAAAGTGCTTATTGGAAGTGGACGTAGAAAATAGTATAAGAATGCATGATCACATTCGTGACCTGGGAAGAAATATTGCGCACAGATTAGGGACCCGTCGTCTTTGGCAGCGATCCACCCAAGACATTCATGATTTGCTGGAGCAATCCTCAGATGTGAGTGCTTTAATTATTGAAACCTTTATATTCACGTTAAATTTGAATATTTAAAGTTCAGAATAATGTTAAATTTGAATATTTAAAGTTGAGAATAAATATTTGAAGTTCAGAATAAATATACTTCAACTTTCATATGCGAGCATAAAATGACCGAAATTCGTGGGATCACGATGTGTGGTTGTGAATTACTAAGGATATATGGAGGCGGGAGGAAAGAGGTGTTACATATCAGAAATATCTTCAATGATTCTAGTTCTTGTGGTATTTCAAATTTGGAATTTGTTCCAACTAAAGGACGTTATTTAGAATGCATATTGATGAAAGCACGGTCACCAAATCTCAGATGGCTCCGTTGGTATAACTGTCCATACTCTTACCTGCCTTCTTGGATACCAATGGAGAACCTAAGAGTTTTAGAAGTGGCCGGGACCAAGTTGGAATCATTGTGGTGGCAAAGGGTATGCTTATTTTTCTTTCCCAACTTCATTTCATTTTGTACGCAAAAATCATCATGTACCTCTTTTTCATAGCTGAAATGCCAAACATTAATTGCAGGCTCCTCTTCAATTGTGAGAGATACATATCTAGACTGATTCCTCATTTTCAAAGTTTCCCAATTAGTCCATAGGACAGTTGAAGTACCTTGAAAATATTACCATATCAGAGGCTGGAGACATGCTCAAAAGTTTGCCCGAAGAATTTTGTGAACTGGCATCCTTGAAATACTTGGACTTAGATAGCTGCGACATCATGATATCGTTGTCTGATTCTTTTGGAAGGCTAACATGCCTCCAGCACATTAAATTAGATGGTGTTGAGAGCTTGGCAATGCTTGAGAAATTTATGCCAAGAGCATATAAGAGGAACAGTGATTTATTGTGACAATAGCTCAGCTATTGCATTATCGAGGAATTTTGTGTTTCGTAAGAGAACGAAACACATAGACACAAAGTTTCACTACATCAGAGAATTGGTAAACAATGGAGAAATTTTTTTGGAACACTGCAGAACTCGGGAGCAGTTTGCAGATATTCTGATCAAACCATTGGGACAGAAAAGTTTCGAATTTTTGAGAAAATGTCTGGGTATGACTGATAACCCAGCAGTTGAAAGTAAGGGGGAGTGTTGAAATGTTACTTTCAATACTGGCTGTGCAGAGCCGATTTCTATTTTAATATCCAGGTTCTTTGTACTCAGGCTGCCTTCTAAAATGGTGAAAAATCATTTTTTGATGAACCCCTTACAGTCCTTTCGCAATCTTTTTGACAGGCCTCTGTACATTTAAAACAAAGTGGTCTAGTTCGAAACAAAGCGTTTTGATTTTGGTTTGAACGCAGGAGTGATAGATTGAAGACCGGTGGTCCCCCACGGCCACGTCAGCAACCAGCAGGTACAGTGATCCCCAATGCCAAGTCAATCGTCCAGTCAGCTACACGCGGCAGCATTTCATTGGAGCGAAATTTTGGTCTGCCCGTTCACCAAGCAGAAATCCGGACCCAAAATAGTTTTAGGGCTGATTTGACAAGATTTCGGGTCACATTTGGGTTGACGTCAGTGGGCCCAAAATGGACCCGATACATTTTATAGGGTAGGTTTAACTGGGATTTCGGGTCATAATTGAGCTGACGTCAGCGCCCAGATTTGTAACCTGAAATGGTTATGCAAGTCGGTTAATTCTTGTTTGAGTTCCGGCGGGGTCCACGTTTAAGGCTTTTGGTTTTGAAGTCATGCGCGGTCAAAGATTGTGTTTTAAATTTATGCCCGACATAGTTTTATGTTTTAATTTTAGTTTTTTTTTTGTTTGGTTATAAAAGGTAAAAGGCCTGTGAAGCAGAGGATGCAACATAAGTTTTTTATGTATATGCACAGCAGTGCGAATTGTAAAAAAACACACAGCAGTGTTAATTTTACAGAGACAGAGTATTGTTTTAAAAACACACAGCAGTGTGTTGTTTTGCATAGAAAGAGAGACAATGAGTTTGTTTTCTGCACTGCGTTTGAAGCAGTCTTATTTTGTTATTCCATCTGTTGAGGAAGAATCTGTAATAGTTTTTTTTCAGTTAACGAATGGAATAGAAATTTTTCCAAAGTGTTGAACTCTGTTTCCTGTCAAGAATTTTTTTTATTTCTCTGTGTTAGAAGAGGAGAGTGTTACTCTCTCCATTGTTTGTTCTGGAATTGTCAAATATTCCAACATGGTATCAGAGCTAGTACAGGCTCTTTGAAGATCAAAGAAGCTGAAGGAAAGGAGTTCTTTGTTGCAGTAGCTTATCCAGTAGTGTGAAGACTCAGCCAAAAAGAATTCAAGGTATTTCTCTATACAGTTTATTGTGTTACTGTTGCAGAACAGTCAGCTATTTTAAATACATAGCAAGTGTTTTTGAATCATAGTTAAGAGTGCAAGAATGGCTGGAGCCAGCACTAGCGTGGGTATTGGAAATATCCACCTCCCACAATTTAATGGGAAAAATTATGACTACTGGTCAATAAATATGAGAGCTTTATTTGTTTCCCAAGACTTATGGGAATTTGTTGAGGATGGCTTTGAAGAGCCAGTAGATGAAGAAGAGTTTGATGATTTAACTCAGACAGAAAAAGAGTTGCTGAAGAGCAATAAGAAGAAAGACTCCAAAGCTCTCTTCTTATTGTATCAAACAGTGCATGAGAGTGTGTTTCCGAGGATAGCAGCAGCCAAGAGATCCAGAGAAGCATGGGAAACTCTCAAGACCGCCTATCAAGACATGGAAAAAGTGAAGACAACAAAACTTTAGTTGCTGAGAAGAGACTTTGAGACTCTCTGTATGAAAGAGTTAGATACTATTGACTCATTCATCACTCATGTGATTGGAATGGTCACACAAATAAGATCTCATGGAGAGACTCTTGAAGATAAGAGGATTGTGGAAAAAATCTTGAGGAGTCTACCCTCAAGATTTGATGTGATTGTCACCACCATAGAGGAGACTAAGGATCTCACAAAGTTTTCAGTGGATGAGCTACATGCATCACTGATGGCTCATGAGTAGAGATTGAGTAGGAGTGAAAGCTCATCTCTGGAACATGCCTTTAAGACCCAAATGGCTTTCAGAAGAGGAAGAGGGAAAGGCAGAGGAAACAAGAGAGGAAGAGGCAGAAGCCAAAACAGAGGTGGAAGGAACAGTCTAACAAATGCTCAAGGAAGGGACAACAATCCAAATCAGCATCAAGGCCAAGGCAGCAGCCAGCAAAGTGGTCAGAAGAATGCACAAGGACAGAGGTATGATAAGTCCAATGTCAAATGTCACTATTGTAAAAAATATGGTCATTATGATAATGAGTGTAGAAAGAAGAAGCATGATATGGGAAATAGAACTAGTGAAAATTTCACTAGAGAAAATATCAGCCAAGATAATTTGTTTTTAGCTTGTAATATGGCTGAAGAAAAGAATGAGGATTTATGGTTTCTAGACTCTGGTTGCAGTAACCATATGACATGAAACATAGCCATGTTTTCTATGTTAGATGAGAGTGTGAAGTCACAAGTCACACTAGGAACTGATAGCAAAGTTTCTGTTATGGGAAAAGGATGTGTAAATGTTTTAACAAGGAAAGGTGCAAAGAAATCCATAGCAGATGTTTCTTATGTTCCAGGAATGAAGTGTAACCTCTTAAGTATTGGACATCTTGTTCAAAAGGGGTATAATGTATTTTTTGAGGATGGTGTTTGTACCATCATGGAAAAACCACCTGGCAAACAATGTATTGCTGAAGTGAATATGACAAGGAACAAGATGTTCCCTCTTAGAATGAGAGAAGATTTGAAGAATGGTGAAGAGAAAGCAGCAGTGGCAAAAGAGGCTATCCAAAGCGAACCAAAAGATGAAAATTGGTTGTGGCACTTGAGATTTGGACATATCAACTTTGGAGGTCTTAACTTGTTGAATAGAAAAGGAATGGTAAGAGGTTTACCATTGATAGAGATGCCGGATAGCCTTTGTGAAGGTTGTATCTTGGGGAAAAAACATAGAGAAAGTTTTCCTTCTGAGAAAAGCATAAGGGCAAAGGCACCCTTAGAGATTGTCCACTCAGATTTGTGTGGACCGATGAAAACTCCATTGCTTGCTAGCAGCCACTACATGTTAACATTCATAGATGATTTTACGAGAAAAACTTGGGTTTACATTTTGAAAAAAAAAAAGTAAAGTGTTTGAAAGATTCTGCAATTTCAAAGCACTTGTGGAAAACCAGAGTGGGCTGCACATCAAAGTCCTAAGGACTGATAGAGGAGGTGAGTATATCTCTAAATATTTTCTACGTTTTTGTAGAGAAAATGGTATTCATAAGAAATTTACAACTAGATATACTCCGCAGCAAAATGGAGTAGCCGAAAGGAAGAATAGAACCATAATGGACATGGTGAGGAGTATGTTAAAGGCAAAGAATTTGCCTAATGATTATTGGGCTAAAGCTGTACATTGTGCAGCATACATTTTGAATAGGTGCCCTACAAAAGCAGTGATGAACAAAGTGCCAGAAGAGGCATGGAGTGGCACAAAGCAAAGTGTCACACATATGAAGGTTTTTGGATGTGTGGCTTATGCACACATTCCGGATCAGCTAAGGAAGAAGTTGGACATCAAGGGGGAGAAATGTATTTTCATTGGATACAGTGAGGAATCCAAGGCTTACAAGTTATACAACCCATCCACCAAGAAGTTTATTGTGAGCAGAGATGTTCAGTTTATTGAAGAGGAAGCTTGGGATGGAAGCATAGAGAAAACAGTGAATGTTAAACACTGTTTATCTCATGATGAGAATTATGATGAGTTGGCTGAAATATATCCCCAAACAGCAGCTCCAACACAGGGGCAGGAAGGCACACCCTTGAGGAGAAATGAAAGTTTTTCTCCATGCACACCACAAGGAAGAAATTCAAGTGCTTCTTCAAGCATTTGCACACCTAATGAAAGAGGTAAGAAGTTCAGAAATTTGAATGAAATTTATGCACAAGAGGCAAAAAATGAAGGTATCAATTCTTTGTTTGCTTTATATTGTCATGTTGATGACCCTATTCATTTTGAGGAAGCTATTAAGGATAAGAAATGGATAGAAGCTATGGATGAGGAGCTTAATGCCATAGAAAGAAACAAGACATTGGATTTGGTTGAACTCCCAAAAGGTAAAGATATCATTGGAGTTAAATGGATCTACAAGACCAAGAGTAATGCTGAAGGAAAAATAGAGAGACATAAGGCCAGACTTTTTGTCAAGGGATATAAGCAGAAGCATGGGATAGATTATGAGGAAACTTTCGCACCGGTTGCTAGAATGGAAACCGTGAGAGCAATGTTGTCTATAGCAACACAAAAAAAGTGGAAAGTTTACCAAATGGACGTGAAGTCAACATTCCTAAATGGAGTGTTAATGGAAGAGGTTTACATTGAACAACCTCTCGGCTATGAAAAGAAAGGCCAAGAGCAAAAAATGTGCAAGATGAAGAAAGCTCTTTATGGGCTGAAGCAAGCGCCAAGAGCGTGGTACAGTAGGATAGATTCCTATCTACTGGAAAATGGATTCGAAAAGTGTGAGGGAGAACCCACCCTCTACATCAAAGAAAAAGATGGTAAAATGTTGATTGTAGTTTTATATGTTGATGATGTTATTTTCACAGGTAATGATGATTACCTTATTGAAAATTTTAAAATAGTCATGAAAGAAGAATTTGAAATGACTGACATGGGTTTGTTGAAATACTTCTTAGGAATAGAAGTAGAACAAGATGAAAATGGGATTTTTATCTCACAGGAAAAATATGTTAATGAAGTGCTTGAAAGATTTAATATGCAGGAGATCAAAGCAGTGATCACTCCCACAGTGATGGGATTAAAACTCAGCAGAGAGGACAAAAACAAGGATTTTGATTCTAGCTTGTACAAGAGAATAGTTGGTAGCCTCATGTATTTGACTGCAACTTGGCCCGACAAAATGCATGCTATTAGTTTGATTTCCAGATTCATGGAGAAGCCAAAGGATGCACATTGGCAGGCAGCGAAGAGAATTCTGAGGTATGTTAAAGGTACTAAAAGGCTTGGTATTTTATATACTGCTTCAGAATGTTCAGATTTAGTTGGATACACTGACAGTGATTGGGCTGGAAGTGTAGATGATCGGCAGAGCACTTCCGGTTATGTTTTTCACATGGGTTCAGGAGCCATTTCATGGGCTTCTAAAAAGTAGCCCATTATAGCATTGTCTACAGTAGAGGCAGAATATGTGGCAGCTACATCAACAGCTTGTCAAGCAATTTGGATGAGAAGGATGTTGAGAAGTTTATGCCAAGAGCAGATAAGAGAAACAGTGATTTTTGTGACAATAGTTCAACTATTGCATTATCGAAGAATTCTGTGTTTCATAAGAGAATGAATCACATAGACACAAAGTTTCACTACATCAGAGAATTGGTAAACAATGGAGAAATTGTTTTGGAACATTGCAGAACTCAGGAGCAGTTTGTAGATATTCTGACCAAACCATTGGGACAGAAGAGTTTCAAATTTTTGAGAAAATGTCTGGGTATGACTGATAACCCAGCAGTTGAAAGTAAGGGGGAGTGTTGAAATGTTACTTTCAATACTGGCTGTGTAGAGCCACTTTCTATTTTATTCTCCAGGTTCTTTGTACTCAGGCTGCCTTCTAAACTGGTGAAAAATCATTTTTTGATGAACCCCTTACAGTCCTTTCGCAATCTCTTTGACAGGCCTCTGTACATTTAAAACAAAGTGGTCTAGTTCGAAACAAAGTGTTTTGATTTTGGTTTGAACGCGGGAGTGATATATTGAAGACCGGTGGTCCCCCACGACCAACTTAGCAGCCAGCAGGTACAATGGTCCCCAACGCCAAGTTAACTACACGCCGCAGCATTTCATTGGAGCGGAATTTTGGTATGCCCGCTCACTAAGCAGAAATCCGGACCCAAAATAGTTTTAGGGCGGATTTGATAAGATTTTGGGTCACATTTGGGCTGACGTCAGCGGGCCCAAAACGAACCTGATACGTTTTATAGGGCAGGTTTAATTGGGATTTCGGGTCATGATTGGGTTGACGTCAGCGCCCAGATTTGTAACCCGAAATGGTTATGCAAGTTGGTTAATTCTTGTTTGAGTTCTGGCGGGGTCCACGTTTAAGGCTTTTGGTTTTGAAGTCATGCACGGTCAAATATTGTGTTTTAAATTTATGCTCGACATAGTTTTATGTTTTAATTTTAGTTTTTTTTTGTTTGGTTATAAAAGGTAAAAGGCCCGTGAGGCAGAGGATGCAACGTAAGTTTTTTTATGTATATGCACAGCAGTGCGAATTGTAAAAAAACACACAACAATGTTAATTTTACAGAGACAAAGTATTGTTTTAAAAACACACAGCAGTGTGTTGTTTTGCATAGAAAGAGAGACAATGAGTTTGTTTTCTGCACTGCGTTTGGAGCAGTCTTATTTTGTTATTCCCTCTGTTGAGGAAGAATATGTAATAGTTTTTTTTGAGTTAATGAATGGAATAGAATTTTTTCCAAAGTGTTGAACTCTGTCTCTTGTCAAGAATTTTTTTTATTTCTCTGTGTTAGAAGAGGAGAGTATTACTCTCTCCATTGTTTGTTCTGGAATTGTCAAATATTCCAACATAACACACCTCCAACACATTAAATTAGATGGTGCTGAGAGCTTGGCGATGCTTCCAGAATCTTTTGGGAATTTAACTCAACTCAAAAGTCTAATTTTGATAGCATGCAGCAAGTTAACCTTCTCCGGCACCACGCTTGAAAATATTACGAACTTGGAAAACTTATATAATTTCTGGCACAAAACATTTAATGTTGCTAAAGACACTTGGCGCTGGTGACTGTCCGAAACTAAGGTGGGGTGCGAGTGAGCTCGAACAACTGTGCCAACGATTGAAGGCAGGTCTACAGCTAACGTACCCAACAATGTAATATTTATATAATTTCAATATGATGTTTATATAATTTCAATAGACATAATGGTTAAAATTCTGTTGGCAATATATGCCACCAAAGGTTTCAATATTTCATGTTTACTTGAAAGCTTGGTTTAATCATAGGAAGTGATGACAATAATGATTTATTTTCAAAATTAAAAATAATTTCAAATTTCATTTTAAAAATTTAAATTACTAATCATGATACTTTGCAATGAGAGTAATAAATTATATGTGTTTCTTATACTAAACGCAAATTTTATTAAATTAGTATTAATTTTATATTATTATTAATTTAATAATTTTTAATAAAAAAATCTTAAAATTTTTTTACAAGTGTAAGATAAATATTTTTGAAATTTAATAAAAAAATGAAAAAAGCCAATAAATTATTATAAATTATTGATTAAAAAGAGAAAAATTATATAAATACGAAAATAAATTTTTGTTGGGAAATATTTAAAGGCTGGCACAAAGTAAGAGGTTTTTACTTTAAAAGAAATAGAATGAATTTGCATTAGATGGTTTTAAAAAGATAAGTGAGGGAAATAAAATTTATAAAACAAAAATCTTAACATGTTTTGTAAAAGATCATATGTTTAGTAAAATATAAGTTAGGGAAATATAAATTTATAAAACAAAAATCTTAAAAAAAAAAGAGGATTTGTCTTTCTTTCTTCAGATTTATAAGATTTTTAATTTTATAATAGAGAATTGTTTCCCTAAAGCATGAACTCAAAAGGTTATTTTTCTTATTTATGAACTCAAAAGGTTATTTTTCTTATTTATAATGCAAGGAAAAATAAAACTTTACTATTCGTATGATCAATATAGATTCATTTAAGCACTGATTTAGCATGTCTTAAGAGAGATAAAATTTCTTTAGATGCAAATTTATTTTAAGTGCAAAAAATAATGTGTAATTTTGTATTGTTTAAATTTTATTTTTGAATGTTATAGACATTACATAACATGTGCATTTAGTCATTTTATCAACCCATGAAACTTGTCTTTTTATTATTAATATATTTTTAAGTATATATATGAAGTTGATATCAGGTGTTAAATTAATTTTGAAAAGTATAAGGTTCAAATATCTTAGTCACACATTTTTTTACTTCTAATTAATTTACATGAAATTATATTAGGTCATATGGCCAACTAATTAAATATCCATAGCATATATTTTTTTCTTTTTTATTATAAACTACATTTCTTTTTTATTTAGAGAATATTTTATTTTTATTTTAAGAGAGACAAACATACTTACACAATACCTTTAGGCTCAATGAACCTCTCTGCTCAATCACTATGATTATTCCTCTTCTAGCTAAGTTTTATGGAATTATATTGAAAAAAATGATTAGCATATGGCTAAAAATTAGGATAAAAGATTTAAATCATGAATCACCTAGTTTTGAGTAGGATCATCTAAAATGAATGTACTAACAACTATTTTGACTAGAGTGTTGCTATGATAAATGTTATACAAAAATTATATTGCTAAATTCAATTTGTATGTTTTGAGTAGAATGTTGCTATGATAAATGTTATACGAAAATTTTATTGCTAAATTCAATTTGTATATTTTGAGTACAATAATTATATTGCTAAATTCAACTATACAAAATGTTGGTTAAAAAAAATTAACTATAATGTATAAAATAAGAAAAATTGTATTGTATGCCCTACTCTCGATATTTATTATGCAGCGATATCTATCTTCCATGATTTTGTATTAATCTTAATGGTACATACATAAATATTCGTCCTTGCAAATTTCACTATAAGCTATCAGTTTTGGCAGGACACTTACGTCAGCGTCTATTGCGGCATTATGATAGTGGCACGGCAGTTGTATGAGAGGGAATGGATGATGGAACCATTGCAGTGGCACACTCACCACATTGGAATTTTTTGGAATGGAAGAGAGGAGAAACAAAAAACAATTTACAAACAAACCATATGAGTTGCTACTCTTCTAGTAATCTTCAATCTCTCTCAATCACAATGAATACAATGAACCCGGTGAAGGGTATTTAACCTAACTTGACATGTACACACTCACATAACTCAACTTGACCATGACCCACTTAACTAACTCTCTAAATCACTTACCAAATTCATCTATCACATAACTCGACTAACTCAACGCTTACTTAACTGGTTGTCTAACTATGCATGTGGGAAGTAATTACATATTTTAACACTTCCCCTTAGTTACAACTGTATGACTCAACATAACTCAAACAAGACTTAACTATGCCTTCTAGGCTTACAATAAAAAATTGACTCAAATATCACTCAAACATGCCTGCTGGTCTATGTCTTAGCTAGGCTTACAATGACTCAAAACTTTTGCAATTTTTCATTTTATTTTTCTCTGCTTCCAAATTATATATCCTCGAAATTGCTTCATTCTCTGTTCTACATTCTTGTTGTAGCCTTTCTTCACTTGTTGTTGCTACAATTTTTCTTTGACTTGTCTCGAATTTGTGCTGAAAAACAACCTGATATTGTCTTCTACACCTTCCTCTTCAAATATTCGTTCAAAGATGGATTGTTGCCATAACATTACATCTTCAAATTGTCTTCTTTGCTCTGCTTCTTGCGGTTCATATTCTTGAATTTATTTCTGCCATATTTCTTGAGAGAAGAATCTTATCTCTTCTTGACTCTATTGTAGAAAAATGGTTTTACTGCGTTCTTCCTTCTTTTCAGAAACTTCCATATCATTCTCTTCACATTCATTATCAAGTACTGCTGCTTTCTTCCTGTGATCTGCACTCTCAAAATCATTATTCACCATTTCATTCAATTCTTTTATTCCAGCTACTGCTTTAATACTCACATCAATTTGTTCAATTGGCTTCTGAATCCATTCTTCAATGAGCTTCAAATCTGCATCAAATTTATTAAGAACCTTGTCTTCAACTTCTGCTCCCATGCTATTTTGAGTACCTGCATATTCAAAAACAATGTTAAAAACATCTTTATTATGCTCTTCAGTGAGAGCTTCTTCCTCTTCATATTCCTTCTCTGCCTTCTTTTCAACTGTATGAAGGTCATCTTCCACTGTTATGCTGTTAGTGGATATTCTCATAAAAAAATATTCAATAACTTTATCCTCTTCTTGATCATTGGCTGTTGCCAGATCATGTACTGCTTCATGAGAAGTTTCAATTGTTTCATATCTTGCTACTACAAAGGCAACTTCAACCTTCAATGCTTCATAAAACATGGCACTTACCATATTACCATAATCAATCCTTGTTTTAAAAAATAAACCACACATATTATCAACATAATGTTCATCCACACTGTGGTGGGATATCCGAGCACGTATGTGCTCATTGTCAATTTCAGCTTTACCAAACTCACTAGCTCCGACTGGATTCACCAATGCACATTTCACTTTGCAGTCATCATCCACATATGTTTCATCACAGTGGGATTCACCATCTTCTGCACCATCTACGTTACGGTGGAGCGATTGAGCATTGATATGCTCAAGCTCTGTTTCACATACAGAGGCTTCAACTTCTCTCTTTGCAATCTGTGTTGTACCTTCTTCATCCATATGCTTGCTTGCATAATGGGTTTCACCATCATCTGCACCATCCACGTTACGGCACAGATCAATCCAAGCTAGGATTTTATTTAAACAAATCATTTTGGAATTGTTCAGTGGAAATCAAAACATTGTCTGGTTATTTAAGCCATGAATCCAACACTTGAGGTAGGACAAGATTTTGGGGGTTTTTTTGGCTTCCATATTTTTCCGGAGGTACCATTTATAGGATTTACGTTTGGGATTTTAATTCAACCATCTAAGGAATTATTTGAAGGCTCGTTCAGTGTTGTTTCACAAAGAAAATAAATATTTCGAGATTCGAAGGAGAAGGGAAAAATCAGGGTCGCGGAAACCTTGAAGTTGTAAATGTAGAGAATCCTTGATGTTCAAAGTCCTTTGCCAAATGGCCTGCCTTAGAAAATGGAGCTAAACTAGCTACTATTTATGCCTTACAACGAGCTAAGAAAAAAAATTCCCTTGCTAGTTTATCGAATCAGCACAATATTGCTACTAGTTTGAAGTATGCAATGACCTTTGTTTCTTCCATGCTAAAATATCAAGTATGTCTTGATTTTTTTGTTATTTTTTTCATTATTTAATTGGATGAAGGGTTTCAGATGGAGAGGAATATGAAAATATGTTTAAGGTTTGCTTAGATTTTTAATATGCACATTTTTTTCTTTCTTTTTTCATTACGTATAAAATTGTGTCGGGGTCTATAAATAATAATTCTAGTCCAGACACACACAATCCATTGCACATGATTTGAATCATTTAAAATGTTGACTTTTTGACTTCTCATAGTTCTGCAAATTTGTAATCCCCATTAGATTTACAAAAATCAAATTGATTTTCTTTTATATGCTCTATTGTTTAAAATGAGAAAAGCTATTAGAGTGGCTTAATTAGAGCATCCATGACATATTACACCAAATGTTGACTTCCCTAAGGTAGACATAAGCTAAAACATGATATTCAACAAATTAATTATCAGAGAAACAATTATAATGACAATCTGCTCAAAGATTCAAGGATCATGTGAAAAGAACATATGACAGTTTGATCAATAACACAAGTCAAGGAAACTCGAGCTAAAAATTATTTTACAGAACGATACTCCCCCTGAGCTTAGATTAAAGAGTACAATATAGACTTGAATATTTTTAGGATCAATAACACAAGTCATGGAAACTCGAGCACAAAATTCTTTTACAAAATGATACTCTCCGTGAGCTTAGATTAAATAGTACAATACACACATGAAGCTTTTTATGATCATTCTAGTCAGGGCCATTCGACTCCCTTCAAGTTTACATAATCAAGTCTATATATGGTAGAATTTTCTTACATGCCCCTACTTTCTATCCAACTCACCATTTTACAACCTGAATTTTAAATCATACATTTTATCAACACAAGATTTCTGAAACAGTTTCAAGTGTCTTCAAAGACAATCAAATTAAACTAAACAAAAGCCTTCACAAATTTCAATGAAGGAACTTTAAGTATTAACTGCATTAATCTACCCATAATAGATGTCATCATGAATGTGTTAAAGTTCGTAGGTGGCCTATGTTTGGAAAATTTCCTTTTAATTTCCAATTCCTTTGAAGTCGTTTGATTGTAAATCCATTAAAAATATTTTAAAACTTGGCATCTTTGCAAAAAACAAAATGGTGTGTATGATGTGTTGTGTGCTCTATGGAATGGAGACTTGAAAATAACACGACAGAAGTCTGTATTGGAAATTTGAACTAATTCATCTTAGGCTTTCTTGATTTGTGATTGTTTTATTTTTTCTTGATTGCATAGACTTTCACACAAATTGATAATGGGAAAATAAATTTGAGTCTTGACATAATTTGGGTGGACACTGGAGTCTTATACAAATAACTTATGCCGGTATTTTGGGTCATAATTGGGATCTATATGTAGTGTATTCAAGTAATTGGGAATCTTTACTTCAACTACTTTTGGTGATCAATTGACTTTGAAATTGTTTGACCATGTGAGCATTGTTAAGCCATTGGTATGACAATTTAATTTAGTAGTAGGAGTTGAACATTGGCTAATTGATGATTTGTTGGAGCAATCCTCACTTGTAAGTGCTTTAATCATTGAAACCTTTATATTCAATTCAAATTTGAATATTTAAAGTTCACAAGAAATATATTTGTTTATTCGAAAGAAAGATTTAATTTGTGATATGTATAGTACTTTTCATATGCGAGCAAGATAGATCTAATCTATGATATGTGTATCTTTCATATCCTAGTAGGTAATGACCGAAGTTCATGGGATTACAATGCTTGGTTGTATTTATTATGGATGGGGGTTTCCAAAGAGGTCAGAAATGCCAATGCCACGGTGAAAAAGAGGGCAAGATGAGGTGTTTTCTAGCAAAAATCTCCTTGATGATTCTCGTTCTTGTGGTATTTCGAATTTGGAATTTGTTGCAACTGAAGATATGATTTAGAATTCATATTGAAGAAAGCGCGGTCACCAAATCTCAGATGGCTCTGCTGGTATAAGTTTCCATACTCTTGTGCACCTTCTGAGATACCAATGGAGAACCTAAGAGTTTTAGAAGTGGTCGGGGACAAGTTGGAAACACTGTGGTAGGTGTATCCTGATTATGTTTTTTTTTTCTTTCTAACTTCATTTCATTTTGTACGCAAAAATTATCATGTACATCTTTATGATAGCTAAAATTTCAAATATTGCAGGCTTCTATTCAGTTGTGAGAGCTACATATTTGAGCTTATTCCTCATTTTCAAAGTTTCCCAAGTCCATAAGACAGTTGAAGTACCTTGAAAATATTAGCATATCAGTGGATCGAGATGTGCTCAAAAGCTTGTCGAAAAAAATATGTGAACTACCCTCATTGGAATACTTAGAATTAGAAGACTACCACGAAATGATATCGCTTCCCGATTCTTTTGGAAGGCTACCACACCTCCAACACATTAAATTACATGGTGCTATCAACTTGGTGATGCATCCATAATATTTGAGGAATTTAACTCAACTTAAAAGTCTAGATTTGAAAGGATGTGGCAATTTTACCTTCTCCAACACCACACTTGGCAATATTACGACCTACGAATATTGTTTAGCATAGTGGTTAGGGTCTTTAATTATTTTTTTACATGGAATATTGTTTGGCATAGTGGTCAAGGTCATTGATTATTACCCCATAAGTTGTGGTTTCAACCCAATAGACCTTCCACTCCTGCTCTTCGGATAACATTCAACTTCAAATATAGATTGTAGCCACCTCATTTCCAACGATGATGATTGGTGTATAAGTAAAATCTTTTTTGTTTGTTGGAAGAAATCGTGGATTCAATCGTGTTGATGCCATTTATATACATATGAAGTTTTAATGCAATTTATATATAACTATGTTTCAATCCATGTTAACTGTGTTGGTTGGTGCAATAGTAGTTTGTTCAATTTGTTCCATCAAGGTCGGTGGTTCGAACTACCCGCCAATCGTTGCACAACCATTACTCGAATCTCCTTCGACAATTGAAGGTTTCCAAATGGAAATGAATTTTTATTGGCCCACATTATGCACATTTAACTTTCCAAATCATCCTATCGCATCATTTAACTTGCCAAATCATCCTATTGCATCATTAGTGAGTTAGCTTGCCACATCATTGCCATGTTAGCTTATCAGATCACTATTTGTACAGTGAAAATACCATGTGTTGCATGTTGATTGGTCCACTTATCATGCTACTTATTAGAATTTGTATTGCCACATCAATATCTATACTATACATACTTCCATGCTTCACACTCTGCAAACTTTTTTCTTGTTTCATTAAAACTTCAAAACGCCATAACTTCTTCATTCGACATCTCTTTGGCTCCATTCAAGTGGCGTTGGAAATATCTAGGCTAGATCTAAGACATGGAGCCCTTTTAATCAACATTTGAGGACACCAATTTTTATTTATTTTTATCATGAGGATAAACCTGAATCGAGAGACCTAATACAACCCTGAGGATGAGATGAATTATGTGACTAAGTGATTAAGAGACTTGCCAATGTGTTGGAATAATAATATTAATAATAATAACAATAACAATAATATTATATACCAAAGCTATAAGCATGACATGAATTTAAATAAGCAAGCACACAACATTGCAAATGTAGCAAATATCTACAAATAAATATGTTCGATCATATAAATGAGATGGAATATTTGAAACATTAAATGAGAAATGCCACTTGATTTCCCCATGTTTGTTCAAGGTCTATTGTTTTGTCTTCAAAAATATCATTGAAGGACTCATTTATGATTGATTTTACTAATGAGCTCTCATTTCCATTACAATTTACATGGATGACTTTTGAGTAGTTGTTTTGTATTTTACAAAGTTAAGAGTGAATTAGGAAATAACAAAGGAAATGGAACTATCATATGTATAGGATTCAAAAACATGAAGTATATCAACTAATGTGATGCGAATTTTCGTATTGACAAGACTCAACAATACTCATAACTTATAAATTCATGGAAATATTGACAAAACCAATATGTCTAAATTTATTTTGGAAAATTTTCATTAAATGATGCATAAAATAATATATAAACCAATTAAATAATAAGTTATTTATCAATATATAAAATATATAATAATTTTAATGTCATAAAAAAGAACACTATAGAAAGATACACTGGTTATGAATTATATAACAACATTAAAAAAAAAGAGTTTAAGTTTTAAATATGAAATACAAAGTATTATGAATCAATATTTATGTAGCATTTAAACATCGCTTGAAAGGAGTTATTATATATATATATATATATATATATATATATATATATATATATATATATATATATATATATATATATATATATATATATATATATATATATATATATATATATATATATATATATATATATATATATATTCAAACTTTTATTTTGTAAATATAAAATAATTTTTAAAAATTTCAATTTTTAACTTTTTTCATTCATTTTAAAATACATTTAAACTTCCTTGGGAACGAAAATGAAATTTCCATTTGGATTATGAATAGAATTGCTAAATTTCAATAAGGAAATCTAACTCATTATTAATCAAATAATGTTACAAATAAATACAGGAAGTGTTGTCTCAACATAGTGAAACTATCTTGGACACACAATCACTTGGTTGAGAAAATCTCTCAACCACAGACCAATCTAGGAAACATAATAGGAACAGACTCCTCTAGATAGAAAGAATCACAACTGAGACAAGTAAGAATTACTTTTTCCAACACACCCCCTTAATGACTATTTGTCTCGACATTAATTTGCAAAGTCTAGTTGTGGTCAAAAATAACAAAACGATATGTCGACGTCCATATAAAGGAGAAACCATCTACTGGAATGCATGGGTGCCAACTGTTACAACCGCTAGTCTCATAGGATTTCCATCGCATAAATGGTTTTTTCAACCATTATAACTACATACAAGCACCTGTACATGTAAATCCCCCTCCAACATCATCATCGTGGGTTTTATCGGACTACCCATAACCATGCTCTGGGTTTTATCGGATTACCCTCAACCATGCCAACAAAGGCTCTCAGCCACTAATGCCCAACACTGCCACCAAGGCACTCAATTCATCCACGAAGGCTAAACTCTGCCACCAAGGCACTCAATTCAGCCATGAAGGCTCAACACAGCCACAAAATCCCAATTCAACCACCAAGGCACAACTTAGCCACCAAGGGCCTCAAATATGCCACTAAGGCACTCCAGCCACAAAGGCTCACTCGAGACCCGACTCAAGCAAGCCTAGGGTTTTCTCGGTTCACCCTCAACCATGCCAAGGGTTTTTTCGGTTGACCTTAAACCAAAAATGCGATGAGATAATACAGTTGTCCGGCGCAAAAAATTTAATGTTGCTAAAGGAACTTCGGGCTTGGGAATGTCAAAAACTAAGGTGGGGTGATGGTGAGCTTCAACAACTGCGCCAATGATTGAAGGCAGGCCTACAGCTAACCTACACAACTAACTTTAAACTTTCATGCGCTCTTAATGTCACTATCAGGTGTCCTGAATACACAGCAGTATAGAATGCAAATTAGAAAATTTCATTCAAGCACAGGACGTGATGATAATGATGATTTATTTTCAAAATAAAGAATAATTTCAAATTAAATTTGTATTTTTTTTTATTCACTATATTTTGCAAAGAGAGTGCCGAATTTTATATAAGTTTTTCTTATATTAAAAAATTATTATTTATTTAATTTTAATATTAATTTAAAATATTTAATAAAATTAAAGATTTTAAATTAATAAATATAAAACAAAAATTTAAATTATTTTAAAAAACATCAAAATGCTTTTGAAAAATGTAAAATAAATATTTTAAATTTTAATAAAAAAATAAAAAAAATTGAATAAATAGTTAACAAATTATTAATTAAAATGAAAACAAATTATATAAATAATAAAGGTATTTATTTCTTAGAATTTTAATTTGGAAAATTATAGAAAGTAATAATATTTCAATTGTATGGATTGAAATTTAGTTTTATGAAATTTCTAAGTTTATTCATGTTTTACATAGTATTTAAGCACTTACACAACTTAAAACGTTTTTATTTTGAAAGAAATATAATCTAGATTAGATGTTTTGTAAAAGATAAGTTAGGGACATAAAAAAAATTATGAAACAAAATTTAAGAAAAGAGGATTGGTCTCTTTTCCTTCACATTTATAACTTTTTTAATTCTACAATGGAGAATTGTTTCTCAAAACATGAACTCAAAAACCTATCTTTCTTATTTATAATGCAAGGACAAAAGAAACAAACATCTCTATTTGTATGATGATTATGATTATTCCTCTCTTAGTGAAGTTAAATGGAATTATATTGAAAAAAATGATTCACATATGACTAAAAGTTAGGATAGAAGGTATAAACCATGGATCACTAGAGTTTCGAGTAGGATCATCTAAAATGAATGCACTAATAACTATTTTCAATAGAGTGTTGTTATGATAAATGTTGTCCAATAATTATATTGCTAAGTTTAATAATACAAATTGTTGGTTGAAATAAATTAATTATAATGTTTGAGATAAGCAAAGTTGTCTTGTATGCCCTACTCTCTTGGGCAGTTATATTGACAAGCTAGATGTACGTTTGGAAAAAGTATGTCACACTTGCACTAATTTAACTGCAATAATCATCATCTTTCTTTTGTACTAATGATAGTGTTCTTATGACAAGGTGTTCCTTTAATTTCAACAAGCAACCATGCATATTCAAGGATTTGTTTTACCTCACGGGTGATAATAAACACTGCCAAAACAAAACTTATGATAATCAAAACAAACAGATTATCTGTGCCAGTTTTGTATACATGTCAATAAAACATAAATTAAGTTACTTCATGCAAATATCTTGGAGTCAAAATTCATCAAAAGCTTATTTCAAACTTTAACATTGATAAAATGATTAATTCATTAAAAGCTTATTTCAAACTTTAAAATCAGCTTATTTCAAACTTTAAAATTCAGTAAAAGCTTATTTCAAACTTTAAAATCAGCAGTGTTGCAAAACGTTTTCTGACGACATTTCGTGTCTGGCGGCTCTCCTGTGATTTTTTGCAATTTTTAGTACGAAATTTCAAAAAATGATTATAGATTTGAGCTCCCCTTGAAAAATCACCCGATTTAAAAAAAAAATCGGTCAAATCAGAGTCCAGACGACACAATTATCACTGATTTAAAATCAATTATTTTTTAGAAATTTTGTGATGGTGAGATAGTTGTAGTGCAAAGCTGAGTTTCTAGAGTCTCTAGATAGTTATTTCAACCACATGTGAAGATGCAAAATGATCATTTTGTTTCCAAAAACAAGTTATAATAAAGATTCTAAGTTATATTGGCCGAGTTATGCCCATTTTAAATCTAGAGCAACATTGAGAGCAGGTTCCCTTTGGAGACATGCCCTTTCACCCCACTTTAGTAAGCAACTTCTTTACATTCATCAGTTTCAAAATAGCAGCATTCGGATTAGGTTATTTGGATATGTTCCCTCCTACCCCAGGCTATGTAGGCACCTACTACTTCATCAACAATCATCGTCACAATTATGGGTCAACTGTACACAATATTTCTCATCGAAGTCCATTTTCTAGGCCACATTATTAGCATCACAATTGGTCACAAGAATTACAGGGTATCTATATCCTCAGATCTTTTTTTGTCATGGTTATGAGTCATCCACAGACCCACATTTCATCGAAGTCCATTTTCTAGGCCGAACACAGTCAGTATCACACTTGGTGATAAGCATTACAGGGTATCTCTATCCTCGGATCTTCGTTCATCACGATTATGGGTTGACAAAAAAAAACCCTTCACTTCAGTGGCTCTTCATATTCAACAAAGGCTTCTCAAGAGGGAACTTCACACAATGGGGATCATTTCTTCTTAAGGAGGGAGGAATGGTCTGAATGGAAGGTGGCCTAAACCCATGGTATTTATCCGCCCATGGTATTCTAAGTGACATTTATACATGGTATTCATTAACCCATGGTATGTATCCACCCATGGTATTCAGCCACACATGGAATTTACCCATGGTATTGTAAATGACATCCACCCATGCTATTGTAAGTTACATATGCCCATGGTATTCATTCACCCATGGTATTTACTCACCCATGGAATTTACCTGTGGTATTGTAACTAAAAAATGCTATAACTAACAAGTCGCATTTTGTAAAAGGACAGATTATCCACCACAATGTATCTTCTACCATTATTCTCTGTTTTAATAAAACAATTTTCTTTGTGGTTTTATTTGTTGTGTTCTCTCTTTTTTCTGGCATTCTAATTTTGCAAATCTTGTCAGATCCATTCCAATTTTTAAGATCTTGGGGGCCTCCCCCAAATATCTGGATTAGTGGTATCAGATTCAGGCTACGAATCCATGGGAATGAGAGTTTGAAGCATATTTCAGTTTCAATGTTTTGCATCCATCCTTAGCAAGCTCCATGCAAGTTCCACAAAGAACTTTCTTTGGAAAAGCAGGAAGATTTTTTTTTTCATTTTTTGCAGAATTTTTTTGGGAGGCGAGTTTGTAGAGAATATATGAAAATATTGGTGCAAAATTTTAAGAAATAAATATCATATCTGGATTCCTTGTGAATCAATAGCCAATTTAAAAAAAAATGAGTCAAATTGGTGTCCTGATGAGGGAGATATCCCTGATTTAAAATCAACAGTGTTGCAGAACTTTTTCTAACGAAATTTCATGGACGACAGCTCGCCTGTCATTTTTTGCAGTTTTCAATACAAAATTTAGAAAATGAATATATATCCGACCTCCCCTTGAAAAATAACCTGACTTCCAAAAACAAATCGGTCAAATAGGAGTCCACACGATGAAGTTATCGCTGATTGAAAATTAGTTGTTTTTTTCAAAAAATTTATGATGGCAAGACAATTGCAGTGCGAAGCTGAGTTTCCAGAGTCTCCAGATAGTGATTTCAACCACATGGGAAGATGAAGAATGATCATTATGTTTCCAAAAATAGGTTATTATAAATATTCTGAGTTATATTGACCGAGTTATGCCCATTTTAAATCTGGAGCAGCATTGAGAGCGGGTTCCCTTTGGAGACGTGCCCTTTCACCCTGCTTTTGTAGGCATCTGCTTTACATTCGTCAATTTAAAAATAGCAAAATTTAGCTTGGGTTATTTGGATACGTGCCCTCCTACCCCAGGCTATGTAGGCACTTGCTACTTCATCAATATTCGTCATCACGGTTATGGGTCAACTACACAAAATATTTCTCATTGAAGTCCATTTGCTAGGCCACACTATTAGCATCACATTTGGTCACAAGAATTACAGGGTATATATATCCCCATATCTTTGTTTGTCAAGGTTATGGGTCATCCACAAACCCACACTTCATCGAAGTCCATTTGCTAGGCCGAAAATTATCAATATCACAGTTGGTCATAAGCATTACAGGGCATCTCTATCATTGGATCTTCGTTCATCATGGTTATGGGTTGAACACAAAAAACCCTTCTCTTCAATGGCTCTTCATATTCAACAAAGGCTTCTCAAGAGGAAACTTCACGCAATGGGGACCATTGCTTCTTAAGGAGGGACGAATAGCCTGAATGGAAAGTGGCCTTAACCAATGGTATTTATCCACCCATGGTATTGTAAGTGACATTTATACATGGTATTCATTAACCCATGGCATGTATCCACCCATGGTATGTATCCACCCATGGTATTCATCCACACATGGAATTTACCCATGGTATTGTAAATGACATCTGCCCTTGGTATTCATCACCCATGGTATTGTAAATTACATATGCCCATGGTATTCATTCACCTATAGTATTCATTCATCCATGGTATTTACCCACCCATGGAATTTACCTGTGATATTATAACTAAAAAATGCTATATGTAACAAGTCACATCTTGTAAAAGGACAGATTGTCCACCACAATGTAGCTTCTACAATTATTCTCTGTTTTAATAAAACAAGTTTCTTTGTGGTTTTATTTGTTGTGTGTTCTCTCTTTTTTCTTGAATTCTAATTTTGTAGATTTTGTCAGATCCATTCCAATTTTTTAGATCTTGGGGGACTCCCCCCATAATCTGGATTAGTTTATGCGAATCAAAGATATATGTGTTGATGCAAGGGAATGATTAAAGTGTTTTGTGTAGTCTTCACATAAGATCATTGTTTATATTTGTTGTAAATTCATATCCAATAGCAAGAATTTGTGTACTACTTATCAATTTTGAGTGAATCGTTGGATTTGAACTTCAAACATCATTTCTGTTATTTTTGTTTCTTTTAAGAAAAGAAACATGTGTACTATTACATGAATGATAATATATGGATCTAACTTGCATTTTGATAATTTGGAGTAGGGTGTGTTACAGACTATACACATTTAATATTGTTCATTTTGTATCTAAATCACTGATGAATGCTTAGAAGTGGTATGACCTCGAGGGAAGCTTGGGATTATTCACCCTTTCCTTTTAAAATTGTGTGACAACAACATTTCACTACAAGGAAAAGACCCTCTAGTAGAGGTTATAAAGGAGGTTTTTAGTGTTATAAAATTGGCCAAAATTGTCAACAAAACATTTGCTACAACATCCGTTTATGGTTACGGAGGTTTTGGTGGAGCTTTTAACAGACACAACAAAAAAAAAAGGGCGGTCGAAGGTTATTACGGATGTTTTTTCATCGGTGCGCTACTATGGATTTAACGCACCGGTGCGTACATGAAGACGGTGCCCCGGGGCTGCCTTAGTCGAACGAATGCACCGAGATGTTTAGGTGTAAAACCACACTGAGCATAGTGTTGGTCATACAACGCACGGGGCCGTTCTAATTGGTCTTGGGATTTGTGTCATGCCCATAGGTTGTATCAACACACCGATGCATATACCTTTATGATTCACCGGTGTGCCGTATCACAGAAAGACACCGAGATTTATAATTGGTGTCAGTATTCATGCGGTGCCCATGGATCGTAAAAATCCATTGGTGCTTATAGATACATAAACGCCCTGGTACGCAGTATCACACTAACGCACCGATATTTATAACTGGTATCGGTATTTGTGCGGTGCCCATAGATCGTACAACGGCACCAATGCGTATAGACACATAAACGCACCAGTCGACAGTTATTGATACACACTGGTTTTCATTTTGTTTTTTTAGAAACATCGACCTGTGACAGTCCAATTATTGTGATGTTTTAAAATTCATTATTCATCAAAATTCGACACATCTTATAACAATATTCATATTAATTACATTTTTATTAATGCATTTGAATGTGTTGTTTGAATTAATTTGTTATATCACATCAGAATTATTGTGGTTTTTTAAAATTCATTATTCATCAAAAGTCAACACATATATATCTTATAACAATATTCATATGAATTAAATTTTTATTAGTGCATTTGAGAATGACAATGGAGAACGCAATAGAATAAATTAAAACATATATATATATATATATATATATATAAGACAGTCTTTATCATACAAAATGGGACAATTATTCGTATCCCTTTGTCTTTCAATTGGGACACTATGTCCATTACATTAAACAAAATGTCTGATTTCACAGACATATTTCAAAAAATATATCACCTTGCTTTGATATCTAAACATAGTGATCATCATTCTTCGCTTGAACTGCTATCACTGCTAGAGCTACTTCCATGACTTGGGTTATTTTCAGGAATGTTTTGTTCACGGCGTTGATTATTTTCTTCTTCTTCACCTTCCATCTACAAACATAAAAATAAAATGAAATGAGTATATATACATTGGTGAGAATAATGAAAATTTCAATATTAAATAAAATACATCAATTTAAATCGAAAATAAAAATGGCGTACCATAGCAACAATTGACTCATAAACTATATACATTCTTTCAAAACCATATACCATGCTATCTTTCAAAATTTCATCTGTTGGCGCAGTTCCATACTTTGTTTCCTGCAAGTTTATATCCCATAACAAATCATATCTTTAATATAAAAGATGTTTTTGTTCTATTAATTATAGATGGAGCTAAGTAAAACAAGATCGACAGATGCTTACAAATTCCATAATTAAATTCTAATATGCCAACATATACTCACAACCCATATTTAACCCAATTTCAATCAATTCGTTTGATGGTTCTTCTTTGTATGTTAGCACCTGTGAAGACATTCAATGATGATTTTTGTAAAACAACTTAAAAAATACAAAAATGAAATCTAGTTAAGTTGTTATAAGGAAGTAAAAATTACTCACAAACTTAGAGATCAACCATTTTCTTCCTTGTCGTCCTGTTTTATGTGCTGAATGGGTTCAGTTTTCTTTTCTTTTTTACAAGAAAATTCTTGAAAATTAATATTTAATGCTAAATTGTTTATTTATTGTACCTAATGATCGAAAAATTCAATGATTATATATTACATTTGAAGCCTGTTGTTGTTGACATGGCTCCTCCTGTGATGCAATTTTGTCCATTTCTTTGACCATCTCCTTGTACACCTTTTTGGACATTCCTACAAGCATATTTCTGAAATCAGCTCGTTCATCTTTTGAGATTTTCCTAATCTTCCTAAAAATGTAACATGACAATAAAATATTTAATTTTTATATTGATATATGAAAAGTAAATATAACAAAAGTGATATTTATAAATAATTTTAGACAAACATTTAAAGGAATATTACTTTTTCATTCCTTCTCTTTTGTTGTTGTATGTTTTTGCTATTAAAATTCTGACATGTCTCATTAACCAATTCTCTGGAAACTCTTCTTGTAGTTTAGATAAAATTTGGTTCTTGGAATCATTGGATTAATTTTTGTATTGTAAGTGGAAAGAACGTCTATACAATCGTTCCACTAGATCACTCAAACTTTTGTAAAAATTTTTCCCCCTTTCGTTAACTTCCAGCACCACTCCTGATGAGCTAAGGAGCAATTCATTTTCATTTGCATGTTCTATTTTTTTTCTTTTCTTAGAACAACATTCCTTTTCTGATTTGTTGGTCCCTGTCGAAAATTAAACAGATGTGAATTAGTAGTCTGTTTGACACATGTTATTTAATAATTTTAAGTATATTATTAATGATAATTAAAAAAAGAAACTCATATTGGATCGATAGTATTTTGTGATTCACCTGATTCATCCTTTTGCAATTTTTCCATTAAAATTTTACGCTCTTCTGGTCCTAGATCAGAAATAATGATATCGATCTTCGTCATTTTGTGGCTCTGCATGATACGCGGTAAATAATCCATATTAGTGAAACTTACATATAGTTAAAAAATAATATTTTTTATAAAGAATTTACAAAGAACTTGCCTTTTTTTATTTTCTTGATGTGTTAACGGTATTTTTTTTACTTGATCTCTTGTCAGTCATTTCTTTATCAATATGAAACCTGTACCATATCATTCATTAATATATTTATAAATAAATTCACAACTTTTCAAGTAGAAAATAAATCTCAAGACACCGGTGTGCCTTTCATGAGGTACGCACTGCCGGCGGTGCGTGGGGATATTAAAAACACACCGCAAAACAGTATAATAGACCGTACAGTTCATTGGGTATTATAAACGCATTGCAAAAAATAGTGCAATAGACTGTATGGTGCGAGGGGTATTATAAACGCACCGCAAAAATGGTGTAATACACCGTACAATGCTATCCTCGTTAAATGGAGCACCGATGCCCTATTTTAGATATGGTGCACAGATTTAGAAAAGAAAAATTCAATTTTTTTACTACACAGTACTTGCACGGTGCGTTGTATAATACAACGCACTGGTGCGGTAGTGTACGTTGGGTGCACCGATAAAGAAAAATCCATTTTTTCCAAAAATTCACATAATGGCCGAATGGATTGGGATTCGACTATGCAAGTCATCCCATGGGTTGGACATCAATCTAAAATGAAAAAACCCTAATTCTGAAATCACAGAAACAGGGAGAAGAAAGGGAAAAAACAAAAAAATGAAGGGTTTAGGGTAAAAATGGAAAAAACTACAGAAAAAAGTAAAAAAATAATCAAATTGAATCACGAGATGGTTTGAAATTCTATGATACAGGATTTGAATCACGAGAGGTTTGGTTTCTGATTGTTTGAATACTTCTGTTCGAACGTATTTCGCTGCTCCATAGTGCCCTCTTGCTCTCTTGCTCTAGGTCCGTCTCCTGCAAATATATGGCTGAAAATTTTAGCAAAAATAGTGAAATAATGAAAAGTGTTTGGTATTTAAAGAATTATTTTATGAAATTAGATTTTCGAAAATATTTTTCCGCCCATTTTTCAAATTGCCACTTTTTTTTTTCACTTAAAGAAAATAGAGTTGCGTTTTTTTTATTTGTGTTTATTCATTACCGGTGAGGAAGAGTTGTGAAGCACTGGTGCGTGTTATGATGATAAGCACACCGGACTGTATAAAGTTCTTTTTTTTTGTATGTAAGATCATAATAAAATAATGATAATTCTAAAGTATACATGAATTTATTTTCATTATTTTTTAAACTTTATTATGTTACAAAAATTCGTATTATTCTAGATTTGTTCTTTTACAATTATTTGCAAATTTACAAATTTAAATATTTTAATAAAATTATTTCACATTAATACGATTAAAATTTTCACATTAACATTATTAAAATTTTACAAATATTTTACATACAATTACAATTACAATTTTACATTAATTTCACATACATGAATTACGATTAGAATTAGAATTAGAATTTTAATTTTACATAGAATTACATTTACAATTACAATTACAATTTTACAAATATTTTACATACAATTCAATTAAAATTACAATTACAAATACAATTACAATTTTAGAATTTTACATACAATTACATTTACAATTTTACATAGAATTACATTTACAATTGTAATTACAATTTTACAAATATTTTACATACAATTCAATTAAAATTACAATTACAAATACAATTACAATTTTAGAATTTTATATATAGTTAGAATTACAATTACAATTTTACAATTTTTCATATATACAATTACAATCATTTCACAATAAATTAAATATTACAATTACAATTAAAATTTTACATTAATAAATATTTTACATACAATTACAGTTAAAATTACAATTAGTACAAATACAAATACAATTTTACATACAATTAAAATTTCAATTTCAATTACAATCATGACATAATATTTACAATCATGACATAATATTTAATAAATATCATGATCATTTAATATTAAATTAATTAATAAACATCATCACGATCATGATAACCATCGTACAAACATCATATATTCGACTAAAAAACACATTCAAACATCAAATTAACATTATATATTAACATCATCACAACACAAACATCAAATATACATCTCATGTCAAATAACTCATGCTATCACATATACACATCTATCTACAAGCTAAACATTAAATGAACATATCTAACATGACCTAACAATATGTGCCACATCATGATGATCACCAACATGTAAATTAAGTACAACTGTAACATGAACATAAAATACATGGACTATATATATATATATATATATATATATATATATATATATATATATATATATATATATATATATATATATAATGGTCCATGTATTGTATGTTAAAAATAACTTAATAATGTTAAAAATATATAACTGTAATATAAATGTCATGGATCAGCTGGTGGTAGTATAACAACATCAATAGCAGTACAAGTGGATGTCTGCTCAGTAAAGCTAGGTACAGCCTCGACGGTTGATGGTCGAGCTTACTCATGATCATGATCACTAGTACTGATGGATGCATCAGCTGGTGGTAGTACAACATCAATATAAGTAGTAGTAGTGGAGACCTACTCAGTCAATAATGCAGCCTCGACGGTCGATGGTCCAACCTGCACATGATCATGACTAGTATTGATGGATGTTGTAGGCTGCTGATTGGACATGGCTGATGGTCCAGCCTCATCTCCATGATGACTGCTAGATGCTGCTCATGCTCATCAGGCATGGAGCGAGGTGAACGATCATGAGATGCATGTGAGTCACTGCTCGCAGACTGTCCATCACGTGCTGCGGCTTGACTATGCCTATAGCTACAGACAATCCTCCTCAGTCACATAACAACTGTCGTAGCTCCTACGACATGCCGCATCAGGTCGTACATGTCATGCAACATGCCTCTCCACATCTGTAACAACCTATCATTGGCCTGTATGTCTTTGTAATGAGCGGGCCTGATGCCTGCATCAATAATCAATGCATAGATTTGGTTGCCCAACTCCATCCTATATCTAGTCTTAGGTCGATCGCGCCTAGCAAAAGGCAGTACCGGTGCACCATGAGCGGGAGCATGTCTCTCTACTACACCAGCCTCATCCTGATCATGATCATCCTCAACATTGGTCATGTCCTGATCTTCATCAAGATCCACACCTGGATCATGTGGTGGATCTGACATCTCCTCGCCATCAAAAGAGCCAATGTCTGCAAAATGTATACAAGTACACAACAATAATTAGACAATTTCATTACACAATTTAATAAAAACAAGTTAAATAACATGTTAGAATAAATATAAACAAAACAGTAATATTACCTCTATCATCTGGCGGCTTATCATTTGTGAAGAGGATGTTGGGACACCCTCACCAATCTAATCTAGCATAAGGACATGGGACCATAATGAAGGGATGCAACTCATCAACACTGGCTAGTAAGTCCAGTGCATCATGTAATATCCTGGCTGGAAACATATTGTCTCCCCTCTTGGGCATCATCTGCCCCCACATGTGCATCCTGGCCTCAAACATCGGCCTAAGAGGCTGTTACACAGCAATTAGTCACCGTCCCTGCAATCCCCCGTCCCGCACATTGGAGGGCTTATTCCATGACCTGTGAGTAGTGACATGACCCGAAACCACTTTCATGGCATTCCCCTGGACAAGGACATTCATTCTCGTGAAGAAAATTCCTTGTGAAAAACCCTAAAAATAGCCTCTTTTTCCTTGGCGTGACTACCCAGTTCAGCCCTCGCGCCAATGGGGAAATCCTCCAAAGAGGGCGCGCCAACTGGCGCTCTGTCCCAGTGTTGCACCAGCGCCAAGCTTAATAAAGAGTGTTTTTTAAAAATAAATGGCGGAAGATTGAATCCAACCAATTCTTGAACTGGTCTCCAAGTTGAGTTGGGAGGTTTGGCTCCGGATCTCCATGTAGAGGAAGTGGTTTTCCACCTCTCATGGAAGCTTCCTTGAGGATAGGGCCAATCCCATGATTGTAGGGATCCCAACTCCCTTTCCACCATCTATATAAGCTTGCCATTTTCCTTTGCAAGCTAGTCTCCAAGAGCCTTCATAGCCTAAAGAATGTTGTAAGAGCCTTGATAGTCCTCATAGAGCCAAATCAGTAGCAAGGATATTATTGTCAAGACAAACGAAGAGAGAGGCTTGTCCCATTCCTGACGAGCTTTACCGAGACGTATTCCGCTGTTGACCCGCCGAAGGAAGATTCAGCGTCAGAGCCAGGTTGTATTTTCCTTTGTTTTAATTAATGATAAGTGACTTTGGTTATGGTTCCACTCGTATTTTTCATTATGATCATGAGTTGTGTCTTCTCTAACTGATACATAATTGTATACATTAGGTTTTACGCTTGTATGTTCGTCGTGTTTCTTGTATGTGCAGGTGTTTGATCGCAACAGGTAGGAGAATTGTGATCTACTAGAGCAAGGAAACGGGAGCGCTATCTTCTCTATGAACAACAGCGTTGGACTTGAGGTAGGCCTTCTTCGCAATTTGGTCTATTACAATTAGGAACTTGCGCCTTAGTGTGATACGATTGTTGCTAGACCCGATCTGGGCTAGTAGGGATCGCCTCTGTCCGTAGAGGGGATTTACCTCTACAAAAAATTGGCGACTTCGCTGGGGACACATTGATTTGGAGTATTGTTTTGTCTTTTCGGTCGATTCTTGACTTTTCTTGCTTGATCAGCTCTTTTGGCTGGCTCTTTCCGTGTGCTTGGCTTTTGTTTAGCTTCACCATCACTAGTCTGTTTCTTGGATTTATCTTTTTTATTTTTTCTTAGTAAACTCGACTGGCGTGCTTATTAGCCTAACAGTCGTGCCAATTGGTGCATGTTGCCAGTGTATTACCTGCGCCAATCCTGTTCTGGTGCTAGATTCGGCCTGACAGTCACGCCAATTCTGTAAGGTGCCAGGGTTTGCTCTGTTTTGAGCTTGATCTGTGTGTTTGGTTTCATTTTTATGACTGCCTGAGTGTTCTGGAGCATTGTTTGATTGACTGTGACCTTCATCCTTTGGTTGTTTGCCCATTTCTATCGATTTTACACTCTAGCCGTAGGGCATCTAGGTGCTATTGTGTGTCGAGCCTCCCGTGGGAGTTTTTGGTTTTTATCTATTTAGTCAACTTTGTGATTGCTTCTTTGCATTCATTTGGTGGTTTTCTATTGTTTTATTGCGCTATTTGAGTGATTGGTTTCTTCTTCATTCGAATTTCGCTTTGTCTCTCTTTGGGCCTAGATTACATGGTTCATTTGAGTCTTTAGGATTCTCTTGGTTTTGAGGGATTGTTTTGTCAATTTGAGGTCTGATTATGTGTTTTCATTGAGTGAAATTTGCTTGTTTTTTCTTTTTTACTATCACTTCTCAAATTTCTCTTTTCATTAGTTTTCATTTTGTTTAGTGCACTTTGCTCTTAAACATTGAAAATACAAAATTCTCTTTTGATTTTGATTAGCTAGTGTGAATTAAATCTTTTCTGTGTTATTAGTGATTAGTAACTTGGAAAGAAAAGCTTTTAGTTTCCATTAGCTACATTAGAGATATCACTAGTTGTTGTCTGGTCATTTTTTTATTGTGTGAAAAGCTCTTAACTCTCTTGTAATTAGCTTTCATCGAATGAAATGATATACTGTGGCATGTATTGTGCATTTGGGATATGTTGAGACATAACACTCACTAGGGCCTGAAAATTGAAACATAATTGAAGATTAACATTAAAATTTATTCAATTTACACTAAGGCAACATTGAAACATTAACGAAACATTCAGAGGTCTAGGCTAGAGATGTGTTCCGGCGTCGTTAAACCTAGTAGCCGTCGTTCGCCTTTTGGATTTAGACAGCACTAGTACGGACTTGTGCTCCCCGTACTGTTGCGTATATAAAGGGAGACCCCACTAGGTTGCTATCCTTTATCCATAGGAAGCCGAGTCTGTTGCCCTATACTCGTGATACACTGGACACAACATTCAGGGAGATTTCCTGCACGTACATTAAGTCCTTGGTTGATTTCTTTTTCATTTTGAAACCAAGGTGTATATTGCAGTTCACGGTTATTTGGTACACCCTTTGCCTAGATTACTAGAGTAGTCATTTTGATCTTTTCTGACTCTTTAAATTTGAAAAGATCATCAAGCGCTTGTCCTTTCACGCTTGTTTCAAAACTGAGAGAGATAGAGTCACCTTTCATCCGTTTCTAGACTCTTAAAACATGAAACGGTGAAGTTTCTAAGTTTCAATGTGGTAAAATAAATCACTCGCGATCACATGCCCTTTTAGATTTTTCTTGTTGGCCGTTTGATTGTGTGCCTTGCTTTTTTTCAGCTCGTGTGTTGTGTTTGATCTTTTCCTTTTGTCATTACTATCACAGTGGCGGAACCCTCAGTTTCGTCTACTGGTAGTCCATATACGGACGTTTCATCAGAGGTTTCTCAATCCTCTACTGAACATCAGCAGCCCATCGTTTTCGAGTTTCTCGATGGGGGACTGGTTCTGTCTGAGCTTCCCTTTGGAGGACCAGTTGAGTTAAATTGGCCCTTATCCAACCCTTGGTCTGGATTTGGAGTAGGGGAACATTTTCCTCCTCTTACATCGGGTTCGCCTTTTTTAGCTGCTGTTATTCCTCGTAGTCCTCGCCGTCTGTTATGAGATCTAGCGGCAGATTTACATATGGGTGCATCTAGCCATTCTCCTAGTGAGGAAATCCCCACGTCTGGTGAAGATTACCAGTTGTTCCCAGAAGACAACCCCGAGTTATCTGTTATGTCTTCACTCGGTCCTTCACTACCAGTAGGGTATAGATATTTAAGTCAGATTATGACCGTCGTTGCCTCTATGGGGATATCAACTCCTTCTACAAGGCCAGTTATTCCTTCATTGGGGATGTCTCCTAGGACACCCATCACGTCATCCCCTCAGGTCACTTCTGTACCTGTCAGGCCCACTGTCTGTTTGGCCGCATCTACACTCGCTGTTATTGCTCAGTCCGTAAGGGATGCGTTGCTTCCTGAGGACGTCTATATAGCATCTGCTATGCCGAAGAACATCTCTCCTGAGGAGTATCGATTGTCCCTACAACAATCGAACCTCGAGGTCGAAAAATCCTCTCAAGATCCCAACCGCCCGTATTTTTCGCATTATGCACAGGACATTACACCCGTTTACATTTTTCCATATCAATACGATGAGTACGGGAATCCTTTATGTTTACCCGCTCCAGAGGCTCACCTTCATGCTCAAGGTTTTCCGTCTAACTAGGCTGGGAAATCTTATAACCCGCAAGGACAACCTTTTCAAGGCCAACCTTCGAGCTAGCCTGGCTATCCTTATGACCCGCAAGGACAACCATTACAAGGCTACCCTTCGAGCCAGCAGGGGTCGTTATATGGTCCGCAAGGACAATACTACAACCCTTCAGGTCAACCTATGCAACCTCAACCGGGGTACCAACTGGGGCTAGTGTATGGTCCTGGGGGGCAAGTCCAACCTTCCTAACCCATGCAACCTTAGTATCCTATTGGTCTGAATGTTTCACATCAGCCAGGATCATCTTATGGTCCTGTTGCAGGTCAAACCGGTTACCAGGCACAACCTGACCCCATTCCACCACCAGGCCAACCGGCCCATCTGGCACAACCTGGTGTCCCACATCAGCCAGGTCAACCTACACAACCGACGCAACCTGTTCACCCGGGTCAACCTGTTTAGCCAGGTCAGCCTGTCCAACCAGGCCAGCCTGCACATTCTGTCAACCCTTCCCAACAACCGATTTATTCAATGTCGCAACCGAATCAACTGGTGCGCCCTAATTATCAGGCTCAGTAGGAGCCCACCTATCAGCAGCCCACTCAAACCCAAGTCGGTTACTATCCTCAAGGTCAATCTCAACCGAATTATAATCAGCCCCAAGGTTCTAACTATTATCCTCAACAACCCGGCTACACCTATACTCAGCAGCCGAATCTGCATGCTGCTCAAACGGGGCCAACATATAATTAGGGTCCATACTCTGGTTATCAAACCCCGTACACTAGTTACTAGCAACCGAATCAGACTGGTTATACGTGCTATACCCCCTATGGTCAGAATCCTTCGGGATAGAACTCATGGGGGCAAGGATATGCTCAACTAGCGTGGAGTATATGTATGGGTCCTTGTCGAGGGCCTGACATGCCGTTCAATCCGCAATTGTCGTTCTTGGCTACCTTGGAGTTACCGGATGTTTCTAAATTAACCAATGATCGGATTGTTCACAATCCTTATTGGCCTCCGATTCCGACCAAGGTACTCAGCGACTGCCCTAAGTTTGAGGGTAAAGCTGGAGAGGACCCCCAAGCTCATGTAATGACTTACCATCTCTGGTGTTCGTCCAACTCTTGGGTGGATGATTCAATTCGTCTATGCCTCTTCCAGCACACTCTTACTAGCGTTGCCGCTAAGTGGTATATCGAATTACCCCATGGCATCTTTCAATATTTCAATACGTTAACCATGGATTTTCTGACTCACTTCTAGTTACTAGTTCGTTACGAGGCTGGGACACATCTCCTGACTTCTTTGAAGCAAGATAAAGCCACCCACATATCTGATCACATTCATGAGTGGCGACGTCGTCATATACTGATCAAGTTTGATATACCTGATCAACTTCTAACTCATTGGTTCACCACCTCCTTCGTTCGCAAAATCGCCCAAGATATTGCTATGGGGGCGTGTGTGATTGAAGAACAAGCCATAGCATGTGCCCAATATCTTGATCTGGTATACTCTCAGTCCAGCACGCTTTATGATATTTTGACTGATGCTCTGTGCCCGAGAACCTCTAAAGCTCCACCTACCCCAGCGGTGGATGGTGTTATTGGTTCCATGTCTCAGAATTCTCGTAAATCTTCAAATGGAAAGCAGAAGTCCAATTCATCCAATAATTTTTCTCTTCCCACCCCTCCAGATTCTGGCAAGACTGCGGAGGTCAACGCCTTTCAGGATAATCCTATGGAAAAGGACTCCAAAGGGAAAAAGAAGGGAAAAGGAAAATCCAAACCCGACGCCCCAAAACCAGAATCTTCTAAACCTCATACTGATGATGGTTCCCAACGTAAACCGAAGTACCCTTGCCTTATCTGTGAAGGAGATCATTATACCAAAGATTGTCCCCAACGATCTGAGATTACTAAACTCCTGAAAGGTTCCAAAGGGACTCCAGCAGTTCTTAAAGAACCGTTCCTATCTCAGTAGACCCAGATGGTCGAGCAACCCTCACCATCTACACCATTTGGGTCCCAGGTCTTTATGATGAATGGTGCTGCACCTGTCTCAATTGCTACGTGTTCGAAGGATTATGCTAGATCATGTTAGGTAGCTAGAAAGGAAGTTGTGGATGGCCCACCTCCCCCACCTGTCTCTGGTCCTTTGGAAATTGAGAAGCCTACCACTGAACCTGTCGTGAGGGCACCTTCTAAAGGTGTTCTACGAAGATCTTCCTACAACCCAAATGCCCGTTCCGCTCAGCACTACAGTATTGTTGAGGATTTGGCATAGGCGCCTTCTGCCATGTCTACATTGGAAGTTCTTCAAAGTTTCCCATCGAAATGGAAAGCTTTGTTGTCTGCAATCGATGGAATCGATCTCACCGATTCTAGTCTTCTCACCTTCAACTTAGAAAATTTTACCCCCCGACTTCCACATAAATTCGCTCTTGTTATTCAAGTCAGGATCAACAGTCTTAACATCCATAGGGTCGTTGTGGAAAAAGGTGCTTCCACCTGTGTCATGTCATCCGCCTACTAGAAGGCCATTGGCTCTCCAGCTCTTTCATCATCTCCCAACACCTTAGAGGCATTCGATGGTCGGGAATCAAAACCCCTGGGTGTTTTCGAGATTTTGTCGATTAAGTTACAGGGGAAGATAGTCAACGTAGAATTAGAAGTGGTTGACGCCAAGCTTAACTACAATCTGCTTCTCGGCCGCAGTTGGACTCACGCTATGCTATGTGTACCATCCACCCTCTTCCGGCTTCTTAAGTTCCCTCATGAGGGAAAAATCGTTACTGTGGATCAGTTATCTTTCTTCACCTCATCCTCTAAGAACAATGTTCCTTACATGGATCAGATCCCCAATCCCCCTGACAGTGTAGGATCCGGTCTCTTCAAGGACCCCATCCTCATGGGTATTTTTCCCGTGCCTCCACCGCACTGTTCAAGTTAATATGATCTCCAGGTCTGACGACCCTTGGATCATCCCTTCGCCTTAACAGGTGACTGATTTTGGAGAATCGATGCCCTTAACTCCAATAGAGATTAATTACTATGAAATTGTCGGCGCATCCAATCCTCCTCCTCCTCAACATGCTCCCCCAAGCATGGCTTTAGATATCTATTCTCAATCCCCCTGGCTCGGTGGGGCCAACTCGCCTGATCCTCTAAAAGAGATCTTTCCTTCTGATGAAGCCATTATTGAAACAATGTCTCTTGAGGAGCTTCCTTGGAGTGATGGACATCATCGTTCCTCTTTCATGCCTGGTTTGGGGGCAATGTCTGATTTTCTAGAGCGTGATGTATCTGGTTATCCCCCTCCTGAGCCTCCTCCGTTGAGCTCATCGGAGCACAGTTCCTCCTCTTGTGCCAAGCTCCTAAAACAATGAAACAAGCTGCTACAAGGATAGTTCTTTTAAGTGTGTCAACCTCGTTAAAATAATGAAACACGAGCCTGTTAAATTCGAGTTTTGTTAGATTTAGGTCAAATCTCTTGTGTGTTCAACCTTCACTCCATTTCCTACGGACTGAAGCTTGGGGGGCATGTACCTCAAATTGAGACACCATGCTGGGGACATGCCCGTTTTTCTCATTCCAAGCATAGTTTACATATGTAATTTCATGTGTGCTTTTAAGCTGGCATTAAAATAAAATGTATGATTAGATACATTTTGTGAATTTTTTCATTGGGTCGCTTGTTATGCAACTGATACATTAGATAACATTGTATTAGACATTTTCATGGAATATAAAAACATCATCACATGTAAAAAAAGATCCATCCAGAAATAGATATATAGATATATAAGTGTCGAAATGTTTGCATAGTGTGCATCACATAAAATAAAAATATACATGTTCGTCCTAATACAGCTAGAGACGACATGTCTCTAAAAAATATATGCATGAAAAAGCCCTAGATGTCTAATCAGCATGGTGCTCGTGGTAACATGTCACCGTGCTCACCAAGAATCTCAGGAGTCGGTGGAGGCGACTAGGCACCCCCACCGTGTGTCTCTGATATGCCATTAGAACATCTGCTAGCCGCGCATAGTTTGGAATCCCCTAGGCAATGCCCTCAAGGTATTGGATCAACGCTCCTCGTTTGGCACCCTATGCCTGAGGGTCATGTGCGAGAGGAGTTCTCCATGCAATAGGCGACATGCCAGCAGGTCTCTCTGGGCCAACATCTGCATACACATAAAACTGTTGTTAGAATGAGCATGTATCAAAAAAATCATAAATACATAAAAAAAAAGAAAAAAAAGAGAGAGAGAGTCATACCCAGCTCCTTGTCCCAATCCTCCCCCTCCGGGAGCGGAAGATCTGGGTCTCCAGTGAAATCGGTCCCTGCATAGGGCCAATCCTCAAACATGATCAGTTGACACCGTAACCACACAAAGAACTCGGGCCTCCAGGACATCTGTTGGCCCCCTCCTAACCTGGGCATAAGTGTTGCCCAGTGAGCCATCCTCGGCTCCCTCAGTGTCGGCTCGGCAACTATTTCCCCTTGGCCCTGAAAAATGGGTAGTCGTTCTCAGATGAACAACACCAGAATGGAACAGTATCAAACTGCTTCAGTTTGGATTTCTTGCACTTTGTTAGCTACCTTTTGATGTTGGTTGTCACTGCGGTAGCCCAATAGAATAGTGTAGGATTCATGCACTCGGAGGCTAGTAGGAGTTGTGCCTTGGTTGCCTCATGTGGTGCCTACGATCCTGTAGCCCACGTAATGGTGTGAAGCACTACTCTGAGTGCTAGATTGCGGACGGTGTGGATGACCACTTTCCCGCTTCCCGATCCTGTCTGTGCCCCTGGGCACACTCTCGCCATTACCTGTTCCATATTCTCTCCAGAAGGTCTACTGCCTGTCAAAATGGGCACTGGGCCTCTGCGCGACAGTCTGGTTATGAAATAAACATCAGAAACCTCAAGTTCTAGCACTTGGTCCCGAAGTTTAAACACTTCCTCGTTTTCATCCCATATGCTGACCAAGTACTGTAATAGCTTAGGTTGAGCTCGTAAACATGGCGTGAGAAAGAATTTCATGAGACCACAGTCTCGGAGTGCATTCATGCAAGCTTCGTTTTGCATAGCCATTTCATCTTCTTCTCCATGTTCCCTCTCTTTCCATTCAATAGCCATTATGCCTGAATATCTGCATCAACATGATTAAAAATGCCTTGTTAGATCTCTGTTGCATTCAAAAATTCATATGGATGGCTCACATTTTGTAAATTTAAAGCGGAAAATCACGTTGCACCATTGGCGCGATCCCTTTGTGAGCAAAATTCCATTAGCGCGGGTCCATGCCCGATACCCGCGCCAATGGGCCGAGCCCTAAAATTTCAAAAGGTTCCCCCAGAGATCGAATGCGCAATGGAAATTCATAAAAAATGGATCAAAACAAAGCTGAGGGAAGCGCCTCTTACCTATAATGAATGAGGATCTGAATGGTGTCCTAGATCAGTCACAATCACTGCCGCAAGTTTGCACACAAAGAGACCACTGTTGCTCTCCAAGTGAGGTAAAAAGTAAAAGTAAATATGTTTTTACCATTTGTGGCATATTTATAACTTTTGAAGTCAAAATTAGGTTTTAAAAGTCATTTTTCTCAATATTTTAATATATTTTTTCGAAAAATGGATTTTACACTTGCTTTTATGTGTAGCGACAGGTTTTTACGCGACTTGAATGGTGATACGAGTTGTATTTTATACTTTTTTGGACTTGGTAAAAACATGAAAAAGTCATTTTGGAGTCATCTTTCAGCTCTTTTCTGACTCTCTAAACATGAAAAGATTGCCGAGTCACTTGTCATTTTGATCTCGTTAAAGTGGTTACGAAGCGACATCTACCCAGTATACGTTTACCCATTTTTCGGGCTGGGATAGATTATTTACAAAAAAGGAATACCCTAGCCTATCGTGACTAGGAGGCTTTCTCAGACATTGTTTTCTACCGTTTCGGATCTGAGGAAATATTTACGAAAAGGGACTGTTGGAGTTTAATTTTCTGCTGTCTTTTCAAACTCTCTAAACATGAAAAGACGCCGAGTTCTTCCTTTTTCAGACTCGTTAAACCCTGATGACATCGAATTCAGTCGTAATGACGATATTCGAGTTCCTCCTTCCTAGGGCTCGTTAAATGTACTAGGATGGATTCGTCCGAAGGACAGAATTATATTACAAGCATTTCTACCTTTTCGGATCTGAGGAAATATTTACGAAAAGGGACCGTTGGAGTTTACTTTTCTGCTGTCTTTTCAAACTCTCTAAACATGAAAAGACGCCGAGTTCTTCCTTTGTCAGACTCGTTAAACCCTGATGACATCGGATTCAGTCGTAATGACGATATTCGAGTTCCTCCTTCCTAGGGCTCGTTAAATGTACTAGGATGGATTCATCCGAAGGACAGACTTATATTACAAGCATATGATATCCCCTTCAAGCTTGTTTTCAAAAATAGTTGGGGTACTTGCCAAAAATGGTGGGGAAAATGGAACCAGCATCATTGTCGTGTCGACAATTTGTCGCTCTTGAACATGGCACTTGTCTGCATTCGTGTCAGGTTGGGGACATCTCATCTCTTTTTCCACTTGCCTCCGTGGGTTTGGGTGATCCCTTTTGACCTCTCATCTTCTCTTTGCCTCGTCATCATGACCTCTAATCTTTTGATGTCAAATACTGCCAAATCCACTGTCGTGCTGCCGATATGTTCAAGAGAAGTTGATCTCTGCAAGTTTTAACCTTCCTCTGATTCTCATCTGATCCTGATTCACGAAGACATTATGTTCCTTTGTATCGTATCGATGATGTGGGAAACACTATGGCCCACCTTCGATCAAAGTAATTTCCTGTCGACTTCAGCTCATTATCCGGGAAGCTAATCTAGAGACTCCCTTCCAGTACCTTGGAGCCTGCATGCCTCAATGGCAGGTTCATCACGTTCGACGTGAGGTTTTCATCATTGGCCTCTGATCGAGTGATTCTACGGGTGTTCGATGCCAGCTCACTGATTCACATGCCGTATATTGTACCTATAGTACCTTGAGGACCATTTTCACTATTGGTGGTACCTCTCGCGTCTATTAACAGCTTTCATAATTGGCTGGTAATCAGACGATGTTCTTGCATGTTCGACTTCAGCTCACCTATTCACATGCTTGAACTTGTACTTTGTTCGGGTCGAGATGGAGCGCAAGACCCTGGATTTTGTCTGTTGGAATCCAGGCTGCGATTTTGTGGATTATTATGATTGGTTACATGACTCATTCATTGGATGGCTGCGACCATACCTGAGTCTATTTATCGATCCTCACCAGATGGCTGCGTCCATACCTTGGATCTGGATTATTGTATACTCTGTTACGGATGGTTGCGCCCATACCACATATATATATCATGTATTTGAGATATCAGTTGTACTTGTCTACGCAAGATTTCCGACGACAGTGTTTTCAGTTGGACACGTTCTCGTAAAGCATTTCACCCCTCTCTCTCTTTTGGGCCTCATGCTTTAGGGTGCATCTGTTACACAACAATTTGTCATTGTCCCTTTAATTCCCCGTCCCGCACATTGGAGGGCTTATTCCGTGACCTGTGAGCAGTGACATGACATGAAACCACTTTCATGGCATCCCCCTGGATAAGGACATTCATTCTCCTAAAGACAATTCCTTGTGAAAAAACCTAAAAATATCCTTTTTTTCCTTGGCGCGACTACCCAGTTCAACCCTCGCACCAATGGGGGAAATCCTCCAAAGAGGGCGCACCAACTGGCACTCTATCCCAGTGTTGCACCCACGCCAGGCTTAATAAAGAGTGTTTTTTTTAAATAAATGGCGGAAGATTGACTCCGACCAATTCTTGAACTGGTCTCTAAGTTGAGTTGGGAGGTTTGGCTCCAGATCTCCATGTAGAGGAAATGGTTTTCCACCTCTCATGGAAGCTTCCTTGAGGATAGGGCCAATCCCATGATTGTAGGGATCCCGACTCCCCTTCCACCATCTATATAAGCTTGCCATTTTCCTTTGCAAGCTAGTCTCCAAGAGCCTTCATAGCCTAAAGAATGCTGCAAGAGCCTTGATAGTCCTCATAGAGCCAAATCAGTAGCAAGGAGATTATTGTCAAGAAAACTGAAGAGAGAGACTTGTCCCATTCCCGACGAGCTTTACCAAGACGTATTCCGCTGTCGACCCGCCGAAGGAAGATTCAGCGTCAAAGCCAGGTTGTATTTTCCTTTGTTTTAATTAATGATAAGTGACTTTGGTTATGGTTCCACTCGTATTGTTCATTATGATCATGAGTTGTGTCTTCTCTGACTGATACATAATTTTATACATTGGGTTTTATGCTTGTATGTTCGTCGTGTTTCTTGTATGTGCAGGTATTTGATCGCAACAAGAAGGAGAATTGTGATCTGCCGGAGCAAGAAAACGGGAGCGCTATCTTCTCTATGAACAACGGCGTTGGACTTGAGGTAGGCCTTCTTCGCAATTTGGTCTATTACAATTAGGAACTTGCGCCTTAGCGTGATACGATTGTTGCTAGACCCAATCTGGGCTAGTAGGGATCGCCTCTGTTCGCAGAGGGGATTTACCTCTACAACAGAGGCTATCGAACAAAACTAGGTCTCATCTTTGGAAACCTCTCAAAAAATAAGCAAAACAGCTTTGAAGAAAAAGGGAAGTTGACCCTCCCTTGTGCATGAGCACGACATCTACCTAAGGTCGTACAAAACTACCGCAAAAAAATGGCAGACCACTTGACAAGTCGTGGCTACTATACTAAAGAATCAACATAATATAAAAGCGAGCAAATAATGCGTTGCCCGTCACTGGTGTTGTGTGAAATGGTTGAAATGATAAGTGAGAGGCACTGCGCATCCTGTCTACCAAATGCACCTATACGTAACTGACCTATAGGTACCTAAAACTTTGAAGGAGACAGTACATGTGCTCCAATGTATCTCTAGGAGTAAACTAACTGACTCCCTGCTACACAATCAGCTAGCATGTTTGGGAATGAGGAAAAATCCACCCCTCTCCTTGATAGTCCTGTAATAAAATAAATATCCTCCTCAGTGGGTGTGTACCACTGGCCAGGACCAACCTGGAAAGCCCGTCGGTGGGCATTCCACCTGCGGATAAGATATCTCAAAAGCACACTATGGGCCTTTAGGGAAGTAGCCTCCTCATAGAAATTGAGGAGGGCTACCTGCCTAAGGATCCCGTAGGTATCTACTGTAATAGGGTGAGGGTATGCATCTCTCTCCCTCTCTTGGGCCTCCCATTGGTGAATCATGTCATATTGTTCAGCCTGTTGTTGATGTTGTTCCTCCTCTTCTCTCTGAATCATTGCCATATTAAATAATTTTTTTATTAAAATAGACATGTATTTAGGAATATACATATATATATTTTTTTTTGAAAAAAAAAAAAAATAGACCAGTCGGTGCGCCACAAAAACAGTCACGCACCGGTGGCGGTACGGCTTAAGTTTGTAGCACACTGGTGCCGTTGTCCCTAATGAAATACAACACACCAGCCTCGGTGAAACTGTATATTTTTCGAGCACCGTTGACTATATCTAAGTTCAGAATAGCGGTGCGCTGACTGAAATATATGCCCCGATGCGTATAGTCATGTTAGCGCACTGACATCATGACAATTACATAGTCGATGGTACGGTCTTTTACCCGGCCACACCATTGACCCTCTTGGAATGCAGAATGCGATGCATTGACATACACCAGGGCAGATAATTCCGTCAATGCACCGCACTGGGATTCCCATGGTCAACGGTGCGCCTGGCTAAATGACCACACCACATTTTATTTTTTTAATTTAAAACTATGCGGGGCGCCTTCCGATACCGCCCCAGAAACAGTGTGAATACCATTAGCACCGGTGGTAGTGCGGCCTGTAAATTTTACATGCAGCACCGCTATCTGGTGCGACCCAAACAGCTCAAGCGCACCATGTGACAATTTTTTTTTTTCTTTTTTAATGGTTATTTTTAAGGTTATTTCAAATTCTAATCCACTAAAAGGATTAATTATGGAAAAAATAGAAAAATACCTGTACATTTCGCCGTCGAGGAGGCATATTGGCTGTAAAATTTGCAAAAGAAAATTTGCCCACTGTTTTTCAAAATGCAAGCTGGAGATTGGTGGCCAATGCAGAGCAGCAGTGCGTGCAATGGGTGCAATGAGAGCACCGATGTCAGGGAAGCTCAGAGAAGGGGAAATGGCACCAGTGCTTGAGAGCTCTGGAGCACTGAGGAAAGTGAAAAATGAGGATTTTTGGCCGTAAAATATTTTTATTTAACCTTGTTCCGGTGCGCGGGGTTTTATAGACGCAATGGTATGCTTACTTACAACTGCACCGGGTGGTGTTAGATTTGGCGCATTGTTTATAATGCACTGGGGCGGTTCCCTAACACCGCACCGGGATGTTTTAGTTTTGGTGTGATGTTTTGATGATGCACCGGGGTGGAATATTTGTAAAGCACCGTGCAGAATATTCGTAAAGCACCAATTTTTTGGCCTTAATTTTTTTTTTATTTAACGTTATTCCGGTGCGTGAGTTTTATAAGTGCATCAGTGTTCTTGGATAAGAACACACCGACATGTTTCTATTTTGGCACGGTGTTTTATGATGCACTAGCGCAGAAGAGTAGTGAAGCGCCAGTGCGTTACCATAATAGGACGCCCCGGGCAAGTGTGTATGTCACTCACATTGTTCGGTGTGCTAATGTTTTGTGCACACCGGTGCGTTCTATGGTAGAGCGCACACTGATAATTGAGAGCTCAAGAGCACTAGAAAAATGAAAAATCCGGGTTTTTTGCCATATTTTTTTTTTTAATTTAACCCTTTACTGATGTACATGGTTTATAGGCGCACCGGTTCTGTTTCTTACAAATGCACCAGTCGGTTTGTGTTTTGGTGCATTGTTTTGTGATGCACCAATGCGTTTTCTTTCTACCGCACCAGGTGGTTTCGATTTTGGCGCGGTGTTTTATAATGCACCGACACGGAAGAGTTGTGACATACCGGTGCTATAGAATAATACGACCCACCGGGCGGGTGTGTACGGAGTGCACGGTGTCAGGTGTGCCAATGTTTTTGTGCTCATCGGTGCTTTCGGTATAACAGAGCACTGGGGCGATGTTTAATGTTAAGTGCACTGAGCGGAAAAAATCCGTAAAACCCTCCGCCTGCCAACCTCCTCTAGTAACCTCCGCTAGAAACCGATGTATGGGGTATTTTTTTGTGGGGTTCCTCAAAAACATACGCTAGAGGGTCTTTTCCTTGTAGTGTTTCCTAGTTGATTAGGAGTTTCTTGTTAAAACCTAGGTTTCCTATCTTGTAGTGTGATCTTATAACCCACTGTGAGTTTTTGAGTCATTTTTCCACCTAAAGATGAGAGGGTACAAAAGGTAAATCGGTTCATGAGGGTTTAGCACTAGTAACTTAGTAGCCCCTTAATTAATATTTCTTGATTGATTTGAGTGAAAAATACCACTAAATGTAATTCGATCATTGTTGTCCTAGAGATGACTCTTTGATGGAAACCAATGTGATGCATGTTGGGAAGTATTCAACAAGGATTCCATGCAATGTGCACCACAAAGTAAAAGCAATGGATGATATTTGGAATCAAACGTATTTAAAACCCAAAACACCCACATCATATCATTGATCGACGCCTCGTAAACAACATATGCGTGCTCATAGGAATTCATACATAAAACTTTTCTTTCCCTTGAAGCTTCATGTTGTTATTCACTTGATCTGTCCAGACCTTTCCATATTTTAGTATCAATGGGGATCCTAATTATATGCCCTCAGGCTTCTATTGCTTCCTCCTCCATTGATCGAGTGGATCTGTTTAATGATAAAATTCAAAGTTCTCATAATATCTCAAAACCAGCACCAAAGTGTAGATATCTTCGTTATGAATCTGACGCAACTCGTTTCACTCAAATCCAACATCGTATGCTCTCGATATCACGTTCTGCTCGAATTGGGAAACATCAAAAAATTTTGGATTTTGGATGCAAGGATGCCCAGTCAGCAATCCATACTACTAACTGGACCATGACATGGAAGGGTGACTAGACCATCATTGGCCAATGGCTAGTCGACACTTGGCAAAATCGTTTTGGTGTTGTTTTATTAGTTTACATGTTGTTGAGGTGGTCCAATGAGAGAGTGCCATGTGGGCGAATCAGTGGCTGCCACATGGCCTCCTCATGGCCAACCAAAATTTTTTATAGGCTAGAGCCGACCTCCATGGCATTCGAGCATAGACCAACGCAGACCTCCATCGATCGCGTTGCAATGCTTCTTAACCCCTATAGGTTGCATGTGTTATTTGAAGTTAATGTGTTATGTAATTGGGGGTGGGAAATAAGGTCAACCCTTGACGTTGGTTCATGAACCAGGGTCAAGGTCTAACCCCAGCCCGAGACCATACATTAAACCCTTACACCAAAGTTTGCAACCTAATGTATACCGGCGGAGGAGGAAGATACCATATGATGCAGAGATTCTGCTAGAAAGTAGATCCTAGCATATAAAAACCTCACTACTTCACTCCATTTGAAAATGCTCAAATTTTCTTCAAATAAAACCATGAAAACATTCAGCTCAAAATTTACATGAAGGAGAAAGAGCTATTCAAAACAACTACAGATATAAAATATAAAATTTCTCTGGCCAAATATTACATTGGGCAGCCTCTTGGCTCTTGGCCTTTCAAACCACTCCTCACTCTTCCTGTACTCCTCACGCACTCAACTCTTGTTCTTCCTCACAAAAACACTCCTATTTATACATAAATAGTGTATCTATTTCACTCCATAAATTTCTCCACCCAATCCTCATCTAAATCTAAATTAGATTCATTCTAGGTGTGGACTCAACAAAGTCCCATACATAGAATTCCTACTCCCTAAATTAGCTACCTAACTCATATCCTTTTAATTATTAAAAGAATATATACATTAATCCTCACCTTTAAATTTTTCTCTCTTAAATTATGAAAATGAATAAAATAATTAAAAAGTCTCACCCCCTATTTCACACAATTAAATAATAAATTTTGAGGTTGATGCTCCTGCATCAGACTCCCAAGGTTGAAATTAATCATGATCGCCTGTTCATGTGTTTCGGATTTTTGTCTTCCTGGATCCCATATCTTGTGCTGCAATTCTCCATTTGTTGTTTCTTTTGTCTGTTGTTCTTCTCCAGGTCTCCACACTTTATGCTGCATCGCCCCATTGGCTATGCTTTCACCATCTTTTGTTGTCTTCCTCTTGCTTCTTCTTCTTTGTTTTACTGCTGCTGCCTTCTTCCGGGATGTTTTCATCATTATCCACCTTATCAGTTCAATTTTATGTTAAATAGATTTTCTCCAGCATCTGCAATAAAAACTGTACTCACAAAATAATTATTAAAATAAAAAACATAAGGCTTCAGTGCCTCTTTCTTTGCTGGCAACATTTTAGTATGCTCCTCAGAAATTTCTCCTTCCATCAGCACATCAGTATGCTGATTTAAATCCTCCATGAGACTATCAGCTAGTCCCTCCTCCACATCATCTGTTTGAAAAATGTTTCCCTGTTCTGTGTCTTTCAACAACTCTCCCTGAAAATAGATCCTCTACTTTTCCAACTCTCTTCTATGAAGATCTAACTTTCTGTATAACTTAACAATCTCAACTGGGCTAGAACTTGGAAATTTTACATAACTTTCCATACCTTCATTTGTTGTTGACCAATCATCAGATGGTCCTTCTTCCTCTGCTTCAATATTCTGCTAAATATTTCCATGAGACCCCTTTGTCTTCATTTATTTCCGAGATCTTGCTATCTCAGCATCATTCTGAATAGATTTCAAATTCAACTCTTCTTCTTTAACAAACTCCAAATTTTGTTCAACACCCTATGATGTACCTGTAATCACACACAAATCATTTGGCTTAAAAACATAAGACCTTGTGGTCCCACTGGATGTTTCAATCAACACCTCTCTTTGCTGCTCTGAATCCTACATTTGATTCAGTTCCTCTGTAAATTTCTCTTCTGTCTCATCACTACTTTCACTCTTCCTTGGGAAATCTTCTTGAATTGTCCTGGTTACAGCATCATTACATTGTAATTTTTTGTCAGCAATTTCATTAAACAAATACATTTGTTCACCTCCTTGGAATTTTTCTTCGACATTTCCACTTTGTTCTTGTTCCATAACAGCTTCGACTTGCTATCTTACCCCAAATAAGAATTCATTTATGATTTCTTCCTGTTGTAACCAATCAACACTTTCCTTCTCTGAAAGGAATTTTCTACCAGACTTTACCTCAAGAGTTTAATTCTCCTTTGTGATAGTTCCATCAGACTGCTCACCATCTTTCAGATATCCTGCAAACATACATAAACTGTGAGAAAAAATGTAAGGCTTCATGGCCTCATCTGTTTCTCTCGCTTCACCTAGAATTGCACCATGTTCTGGGCCACAAATGGAAACATCCTTTTTTAACTCAGCCTCCTTGAGTTCTTCACAACTCAACATCTGCCGAGCTTCCTTAGCTCTTCCATCAACTGTATGTTTACCTGCTTTTCCCTCTTTGCGTGTATCTTCTGCCACTTCACCTTATTTCTCATGGTCCAACCATGTGTCTGGTATTTCACATTTTCTTGCAACAACTCCATTAACAATTTAAGGTGAATTGTTATCTCAGCCTTCTCCTGCTCATACTCTTCATCCATCAATTGTTCACATATGCCACTTACCTTGGCTTTTTCCTTCTTCTTCCCTCTGCTGTGGTCTTCGTTAGATCTTCGGAAATGACTATCAACAGTCATCTCTCCCTTCTTTTTGAACTGCATCTGTTCACGTGTGGACTTCATCTAATCCACTTCTCAGAAATCCTTCACACTTTCCATTCATCAAAATGCAACTTCTTCTTTTGCGCTTGGCCTCTCTTGGTTCTTTGTGTTGGAACCAATCTCTAGAAACCCTCTTGTTGCAATTTTCTGCAAACAACACTTTGGTAACGCATGTGTTACAATAACCAATTCTTTAGGTGTCGGGCTTTGTCGATCATGCACCCAATTACATTCAGATTCTTGACTTATCTTATGACTCTTCGACTTCAAGCTTACACCAATTTGTCATCTTGGATGAACATACTCAATCTCAACTCAAACTATCCAAACTTTCATTTTACTCTAACATCTTTTTTCACTTCAAGTTTTTCCCCAATAACAATGATAGTGGATATTTTGACTTAATTGAAGTTATACAATTCTTCAATAAACATACACCCCTAATACATTTAGGATGTAAATATTCACCCTCTTTCATACTTCATTCTTATGAAAAATCATCTGTTTGCCTTATCATTTCACATGATACTGAAGTCTTTAGTCGAATTGAAATCAAGTTTTCCAAGATTTATTTTAAGGTGAAACTAAATAAACCATTCAATATTCAAACAAATATCTTCTTCAATTATCATACCTCATGCCCTATTAAGGTTATTAATAAACCTTTCTCTTTGCAATCTCACTCTCTGGTTTCCATTCCTTTGTGCCATCTTTTTCACTGTCAATACTTTCATGCTCACAAGTTCGTCATCTTAATGTAAACATTTCCCTGCACTTATATACACCATGCAACATCAATTCACATCTCTTCACCTGTGTATAGAGAACAATCAACTTCTTCGATGAATTATGTACAACTCGTACATTGTGTTCATCCTAAATATCTTCTCCTTAAATTCCATCACATGATGGTAAAAACAAAGGTTTACAACATCAAGAAATTATATTTCCAATCACCAATCAAAAGAATTCTTCTTTTCCCACTACAGTCTTTGTCCAACATAACTTAACCAAAACTGTGAAGAATCCACATTATGCATAATAAATCATCACACTATGCATAAAACCTCCTCAAATAAGCATGCATATTTCTCTTTATGTCATCTAGGATTAGCACATTTTCATTCATTTTCCATTCAATTTTACCTCATCATCTGCAATAGTAGTCTTCAAATATCATCTTCAAACCAGAGTAGAAATAAAACATATCATCTCACCTTCAAGATCTATGTGTGATCTTGTTCCATCTCTTATCTGCACTATATCTCCATGTGCGATCATCCTTCGGATTCAAAGTCTGATCTCCATCAAACATACAATATTTGCAGCTCTAAAAAAAAACTGAATCTTCAGAAAGAGTTGTTTCCATTCACCCAACTCCAGACAATTGTCATTCACGCAAATGTCAAAAACCTGCACATTATGATGTAGGAAAATTAAATGGTCCTACACTTTCATTGCAAAGGTAGTAGCTACACAATTTCTGATGAAATTGTACTTATATTCTTAGGAAGATGTAATTGATCTCTACCAGATGGAAACTCTACATGTTCTTATTGGATACTTTATCAATTACATACATTTTAATCCCCATAATGTTTATTAATTTGGAACCAAAACAACCTATTTTCCATAAGAATGGAATAATATTCTTTACACAGGTCCATAAGACTTCATACATTTATAAATAAATGTTCAATGCTGATTCTCAAATCCAATTCAAAAATATGAAGACGGTAAACTGTATAACCTGGGTTTTAATTTCTTTAGCTTCATTGAAGCCTCCACTCACAGCATCGTTGGAGATCTATTGCAATCATCTGAATCATGTAAAAAAAACATTGTTTAAATAAAACGTTGCTTACGATTCAACTACAACGTTACAACGCTGCCCATACCTTCACGGTGGTACCTGTTTCTCTCTCCTTCAAACACTGGTGCCATCACTTACACGGCGTGCACATTTACCAATGAAAACGCTGTGACTTAACTCCGCTACATAGTATTATAGGTTTCGTTCTATCTTCAAACCATTTAAGATTTTGTTTATGCCTCCACACCATTACAATTTTATTCACGTCTCCATCTGGAATCAGACCTGCGTTGGTTGGAGCAACTACTTGCAACTATCATAGACACTGCTTCTACATTCACCATTGTTCAACTCCGTTCAATGCTTTGAATTCCATACATATATGATGAGTGTTAATTAATAATGCCTCAATGAGCAACAAAGCTCTGTTCTGCGCCACTTTAAAATAATCTCTACGTTATGATTGAATTGGTTGGCCACATCAACCATCCCAACAATTTAATTACCGCGAAAAAACCCAATTTCAAAACTATTTGTAATTTAAATTGAATTCCTTTCATTGAATGCAGACTTCAAGCCATTATCTCTTACATTAGACATCAGAATGTTATCATACCAAATTCCACCGCTTTATGGTCAATCCATCAAACGCAGACTTCAAACATATGTTACCTGCAATTTTTACCTTTGTCATAGCTTTCTCATGCTAATGGGTCTCTCCTTCCTTTATCAACGCTGTCTCTTGACATATTGCTCCACCGTTGAACCTTAAAATTTGCCAAAATCTGAACAAAACCCTTTCGAATTTTGCATGGACTGTCAAGGCCAAACGCCCTTGCATGGAAGATGACAACTCTAATAACCCAAATCAAAATTTAATGTGAAAGCCTCTAAGTCAGTCTGGTGCAAATCTCCAATTTCTCCATGGAAAAATGTTGCCTCTGATCTGATCCTCCTAGGGAGAAAATTCTACCAATTGAACCTGTTGATCCAATCTGATGCAATAGAGCAATCATTTCCTTGTGCCAACATACTGAAGTGAATAGGACGAACAACCTTATTTGATGATGCAACAGCGCTTCGCCGCCACTGGTAGAAGTGGACCAATAAAAAAAATTCTCCACACAGGATAGTATGATACTGAAGGCTCGTGTAATACCAACGGTGGTAACAACTCTGTTAGCGCTCGAATCTACCTTAGGCTGAAATAAGGTAAAACTCAAGGCAACATCAAACCACGCTCAGCCTCGTAGCTAGCCCTACGAGGACAGGAGAGGGCTCTCTCCTGGTCTATCTCGGAAAAAGGTCTTCAAAGGGGCTGAGATGACTTATAATGGATATTGATTTTAGGCTAGTAAATAGATAGGAAGGTTTGATTTTAAATTTTTTGGGTTTTTGTTGGAGAAATGGGAAAAACAATTTTGGGTTCGGGGATGAGGCCAGATCTTTGCAGAATTCGAGTTGGGGCAAGGTAGGAAGTAGTCTTGATGCTTTTTGATTATGTGTATGGATGGATCAGAATGACAAGGAGCTGAAGAGGGCAAGGGAGAATAGGGATCCTCTCCAAACTGGCGAAAACATATAAAACTAAACAAATTCAAAAGCAGAGCACTGGAATCAATGGATTCTACCTCATGTACTCATTCATTTAGCTTCAGAAGCAAAAGGAGGGAATGGCATACATTAAACATTAAAGAACTTACAAATAACTGAGAGAACACACCATCAAAACTGAAAGCCACAAGAATCCCAACAGGTGCTGCAAAACCTCTGATCTTTCCTTAGCCAAAATGCAGAAAATATGTACAATAGTGTGCCAAACTTTTCCCAAGAGTCCAACCCTGAAAGTGTCTCAGAAAATACAATAAATAGACAAGTCTAACCCCTTCCCATGCCTCTATGGGTTGAGCTCATGCTTCTAGGAGTATTTTGAACCAATTCTAAACAAGGAGCTAAAATCTAGGCAGCCAAACAACTTGCCTCTATAATCTAGGAAACTGATCCATTCACTTGATTTTCATTTTTTTGTGAATGAATCATCTAGAACAAGTAAATAAGTGCCAAAGTTAAATCATGGTTACCAAATTACATCAAGCTAGATCAAAAATTACATCAGGAGGTGAAACTAGTCAAAACTGGCCGAATTTCTGAGCTGGAAGGTGAAAAACATGCCAAAAACCTCTATGCGCCGCGCTCCAAAGCTCTATGCGTCGTGCTACTTTCATCCTGTTTTTGGGGCACTTCCCGGAGTCCAAATTGAGCTCATGATAGCTCGTTAGAAAGCCCTGGATGTTTGCTATCCAACCCAAGTGGAATTTTTCAATGTGGAGCTCATTTGCCCCTCCAAAACTTCATTCTCCCAGAAGTACTTCCTGCTGGTGCAAAAGGTGGCAGAAAGGTGGTTTTCATGGTGTTTTTGGCCCTTTTGATCATCCAGAACTTGATGAAATGCTTCGGCCATTTCTGAGCATGCATAAATTGTCATGAAAAATCCAAAAATACAAAGTTTTCCTCCAGAAGGTGTCCCAATCATAAGCGCGTGTCGGGACGCGAGACGCGTTGGGCGGAAAAACCTGTTTTGTGACCAAAATTTTCAAAAATGACAAAAAATTCTCCAAATTTGCTGAAATTTGGAGCAAAGATCCCCTATCATGCCTCATGCTCAGCCAACGAAGCTTCGGCCAAGATTCAGAGTGGATCATGCGTTTCACGACGTTTTAGTGCCCTCCTGGTGCATGCAGTTCCTGTGGTGAAAACACTGTCTCGGTTGTATGATGTGTCGTTGTCGGTCATGGTGTTGCAATGTGTATATTCAGCTTATTGAAAATGAGAAATGAGACCTTGGTGTCTTTGTCTCCAATCGCCAAATGCGTGCCAAAGGGGAATGAGGGATTGTGAGAAAAAGGGACAGTGGGAAAAGTGGACTGTGGAGTTGGTCAAGTGAAATTTTGCCCCTTTAAAATATCTGTTTTGACAATGTAGAGACAATAGGGCAGCTACTTGAATGTTTGGGATTTAGGGAATTTTATAAGTGATATGAGGAAAATAATAATGATAGGGCATGAAATCATTTGAGGGATAATAGAGACAAATAGGAATAAGTGATATGAGTGGTTTGATTAGGGAATAGGGTAGGGATGGTATAATGATGATATTACAATGAAGGGGAACAGAGTCACAGATGAGGAATGGTTTTTAAACTATTTGACACGAAAATCAAACTTCAACACTCAAACTTCAAACCCTAAGGGAGACATTTTTTACAAAATGAGAGGGTTTAAGTCTTTGACATTCACTCTCTTATAATCCATCATATACCCACAACATTCACAAGTTTATGGGCAATTGCAAGGTGAGTCAAACTTACTCGGAGCAAAATTGACGAAACCAATACAAAAAACTGGAAACAATGGAAAAAATTTGAGTCTCAGCTCTACGCGCCGCGCGCCAACCCAACGCGCCGCGCCAGTGTATTTTTACACTGCAGTAAATTGCTCAATGCGCCGCGCGTCAGCCCAACGCGCCGCGCGCTGATCCAACACACAATTTGGCTTCAAAACTCATTTTTTTCACTTCCTTGATGTGTCTTGGCTTTTGCTGATGTCTTTGGTGTGCATATGGAGTGTTGAAACATTATAATTATATATGTACAAAAGACTTTGAATTTCCACTCATAAAAACTCACTTTTATAATGTTTCCATTGGCACTTCCTTTTCAAGCTCTGCTTTCGCTCCTTTTTGCTTCCACTATGATTTTTTTTTTGGCTAAATGATGATTTTTTTGTCAATGCGACACGGGACCACTAGAACTACGAAAGACTGGTAAGGTGACGAGCTACCTTTGAAGCTGTTACATATGAAGGAAATTTAGAAATTACGTTGAGTTTGCATAAAGATAAGGCTACACTATGTTCTTCAAAATCATGGTCAAGCATATGATGAGTGAGAATGATTTCTTATGACTAATATCAAGCCTCCCTCCTTTTTCATGGCTACAGCTTGTTGGACATTTGAGGGCTAAATTGACAAAACCCTGAACCTAATGCAGCCTAGAAACCCTAAAATGACTCTTTGGCAAGTAAGAGACCAATCATGACTGTAAATGACTTGAAAATGGTTTTGATGAACTGAATTAGACCAGAAGGTACAAGGCATGAGGGGAACAAGTGAAAAGACCCTTCCGTTAGATTATGGCATGCCCCTAGTGGAATGCAACGAAGTGAATCGAGCGAGACACCTAAAAATGAAATGCAAAAAGAGAAATGATCTCTGACGGAGGGATGACCGGACTGACTCTAACATTGGCTCCAATGGGGATGGTATCTCCAGCTCCTTGGAGGTGCCAATAACTACAGATCTTTGGGAGAGCAAACAGTGCCTTCATCCATTGGGCAATGGAATCAAAACACAAAAACTGACATTATGTAGACTGACTCTGACTAAGACTGAAAAACCATAATATGACATGACTAAAACATAACTGGAAAACTAGAAGGATGCTCATGATTGAGCTTATTCATCAACCGACTCTAATTGTTCTTTTCACCACCTGATCAAGTGAAATGGAATAGCCAATGCAACCATGTAAGCATCCTGGCTGCTATTTTATTTTTTCCCAAATGCTTTCTGATGCGCGGGAAAAGGAAAGAATCGAAAGGCAACTCCCATGGAAATTTGAACTCAAGCTGACTGTTGATAAACTTGCAAAGCATGAATTGACTGGATGACTTCAAGAATAATGCGAAAGGATATTCATACACATAGCTACTGATTTCCATTAACACATCACTCCTCTGATCCAGATAATCTTCATAGCTGGATATCAAGACTTTCCTCACATCTGTGCTGTGTTTCTTTGGTGATTGCAGCAAGCTATCAAAAGGATCCTGAAATTCATGAAAAACCAAACTCCGTTGCTGATTCCAGACAGAACAAAAGTCTCCTTTATCAATCTCCTCATATGAAAAATATGTTGAACAACACAATGAAATTGACTTTTGAACAAGATTATTATCAACATTATTTTCGGGCACATGGTTAGCCAATGGAGCAGAATTTTTACAGCAAACCTCATCCAGCACACGAGCAATGGGATCATCAAAAACTTCAGAAGACTACTGCAATGTATCCATTGAAACTGTATGACCTCCTTCTAGCTGTTCATCTTTTTCTTGAGAGATATTACGAATATTCTGCTTTATAAACTGAAATGCTTCGAAACAAAAGGGTATAGAATTTTCCTGCATCATCAAATCATGTATTTCATCTTCCACACCTTCATCTGTAATCTGACCTTCAATTTCATTTGGTGGCTGCAAATCTGATGCTACAGGCTGCTCAAGAATTTCATTATCTGTCTCATCCTCAACATTAACACTGAGAGATTGCTGATTTCTTACAGGCTGCTCATTTGAAGATTTACTATGCAATTTGTTCTTCAAAAACTGAAATGATTCAAAACAAAATGGTACGGAATCACCTTGTATCATTTGATCATATGTGCTAGCTTCCAAGTCCTCATCTGCAGCTTGACAATCAATGGCACTCGGGGATTGCAAATCTGAATATGAGAAATCTTGAACAAGGTTTTCATTTACAAGATAGATACGAGATCAGGCTGTGGGTTAGTTTAGATTGCATGGGAAAATTTCTGATAAGGCTGAAGCAGAACAAAACAAAAAGGAGAAAAGGTCAGCCACTTGCACCAAAAATTTATTTTCTCATCGTTTATACTGACAATGTGCATTCGGTTGGTAGCTATCCTCAAAAATTCTTTGAAAATTGAACTATCTGCTGACTAAGCTGAATTCATCTTGCAAGATTAGCGCCATTTGGAGAACATAATCATCATCATACTGATCGAACTGAGGCAAATCATCAATATACAACACATCATCAAGCATACATGTCATATCAACAACTCTCTCTTCTTCAAGATGATCTATAAAGCAATCACTATGACAACTGGGATAAGAAACAAAATGTTTTGGATCAGCAACTTGTTCTTCCTCAATCAGCGAGCCATGGGCTTCAACATTATACTCATTCTTTGTGGTTTTCTTTTGTATCATCTCTTCTACTGCACTTACCAACATGTCAAGCTTTACATCTAGAGATGTCGATTTCTCCGGATCCATGTTTTTCATCTCTTATTCCTTCAACCTTGCCCTCCGGATCAGCAAATGAGCCTCTACATTCACTGCCTTGTTCTACATTTCGTGAAGTGTTGCAATATTCTTTTCTCTCAGTTGAAACTCCATTTCCGAATCAAAGGCACCCGGGTAGTGCAAGAGAGCAGATCTAGGAGAAGGTCTTATATCAACTGGCATCAAATAATAAACTTGGTTAAATCTGGAAAAAAAATGTTGTACTGTCTCCCTTGGCAGTCTTTTCAGCTGATTATACTCCTCTATAATCAACAAAAAGTTTTTTCCGATCATCCACCTGTCGAGGAAAACTGTGACGAACTGCTGGTAATCCGGGATGCTCGCATCAGGCAGGGCTTTGAACCAACTCTTTACTTGGCCTTGCAAAGAAAGAGCAAAAAGCCTAATACTGACATCTTCGTCATCAACTTCAAAAAGATCTAGGAAAGTCTCAACATTCTACACATGTTGCTCAGCGTTGACATTGTTACATTCACCATCAAATCTTGGTAGATATAGATCATAATTTTTAGGGAAATCATGAAGAACATAAGGTAAAACAAGAGGTTTATACCTATCGGGGACTATACAAGGTGTAGGAGTATATACAAGAGCTACGGGATCAGTTTTGTTTTCTTTAGGCTCATCAATCTGAAGAGAGTCATCATAAGATGTGGGAAAAGTAATGAGGCCAGGATCAAAGGGAAACTGAGTATTTACACTCTTTGAATAGGTCGAGTGAATATTTTTATCACCTTTCTCATACAACAAATTCTGAAAAACTTTCAGGGCAGCTTCAAAAACAACAAAGAAATAGTTTACAAGAAAGCAGACTAGATCCTGAATACCATTCCACTTTAGATACCTGAACTTTGTGTAAGATCCTTCCATTTTCTCAGAGAAAGAGTTAGTCCTCCAGTGGAGTCTGTTAAGGTTGGGTCACCAGGGTGAATGATTTTAAAGAAGTCTTATGTGATCGTTTTCCAAGATCGCCATCGGTCTTGAACTTGATACCCGTGCGGGAAATTTATAAACGGAACAAGTGTTACGATTGCAAGCTGAACTTGGGAGTTGGGCCGACGGCGTTTGTCTACTATGCACTGCGTGAAGCAGAAGAGCGATTCAAGGCTACACAGCATCGTGACTTAGGGCCGTCGCAACTATAAAAACAAACTAAACTTCCAAACAAACCGATTATTACGTGGATGTTTTACTATGTTAGCGCTCAGGTCTACCTTGGTAAAACGGGTAAAACTCAAGACGCATCCAAACCCTCTCGGCCCTGCGTGACTAGCCTACGGGGAGGAAGAAATACTATAGGGTCTATCTCGGCAAAAGGTCTTTTCGAGGCTCGGATGACACATAATGCAGTCCATGATTTCGGCCTAGTGATAGATATGGAAGGTTTGATTTTATTTTTTGGGTTTTTGTTGGAGAAATGGGAAAAACAATTTTGGGCTCGGGGATGAGGCCAGATCTTTGCAGAATTCGAGTTGGGGCAAGGTAGGCAGTAGTCTTGATGCTTTTTGATTATGTGTATGGATGGATCAGAATGAAAAGGAGCTGAATAGGGCAAGGGAGAATAGGGATCCTCTCCAAAATGGCGAAAACATAATAAATCTAAACAAATTCAAAAGCAGAGCATTGGAATCAATGGATTCTACCTCATTTACTCATTCATTTAGTTTCAGAAGCAAAAGGAGGGAATGGCATACATTAAACATTAAAGAACCTACAAATAAATAAGAGAACACACCATCAATCCCAAGAAAATACAAAGTCCCAGCAAATTAACACAAAATATACGGAGTCTTTCCTTAACTTCAAAATGTGAAAGAAATATGTACAATGGTGTGTGCTGACTTTTCCCAGAACAACCACAAGTATCTCGGAAAATACTGTTAAATAGACTGAGTCTAACCCCTTCCCATGCCTCTGGGGGTCAAAACTCATGCTTCTGGAGCAGTGCAGACAATTCTAAGCAAGGGCCAAAACTGGGCGATAAACAACTTGCCTCTATAGCTAAGTGATCCCATCCTACACACAGTTTTCACTTTGCATGAATGAATGTGTCGTCGACTGACCAATGTTTTAAAAATTACATCATGGTTACCAAATTACATCAAGCTAGATCAAAAATTACATCAGGAGGTGAAACTAGTCAAAACTGGCCGAATTTCTGAGCTGGAAGGTGAAAAACATGCCAAAAACCTCTATGCGCCGCGCTCCAAAGCTCTATGCGTCGCGCTACTTTCAGCCTATTTTTGGGGCACTTCCCGGAGTCCAAATTGAGCTCATGATAGCTCGTTGGAAAGCCCTGGATGTTTGCTATCCAACCCAAGTGGAATTTTTCAATTTTGATCTCATGTGCCCCTCCAAAACTTCATTCTCCCAGAAGTACTTCCTGTTGGTGCAAAAGGTGGCAGAAAGGTGGTTTTCATGGTGTTTTTGGCCCTTTTGATCATCTAAAACTTGATGAAATGCTTCGGCCATTTCTGAGCATGCATAACTTGTCATGAAAAATCCAAAAATACAAAGTTTTCCTCCAGAAGGTGTCCCAATCATAAGCGCGCGTAAGATAGCAACATGATGAGCGAAAAAACATATTTTGTGACAAAATTTTCAAAAAGCAGCAAAATTCTCCAAATTTCTTGAAATCCGGGCAGAAGATCCCCTATCGTACCTCTTGTTATAAATGAGGAGCCTCGCTAAGATTCAGAACATATCAGGAGCCTTTTAGCACATTTGATTATATACGTTGTGGCAATTTCAATTGTATTAAAATCATGTCTTACAGTTTATATGATGTGTCGTTGTACGGTCATGGGTATTACAATATTGGTATGTTCAACATTGAAAATGAAAATGAGATGGGTGTCTTTGTCTCCAATCGCCAAATGCGTGCCAAAGGGGAATGAGGGATTGTGAGAAAAAGGGACAGTGGGAAAAGTGGACCGTGGAGTTGGTCAAGTGAAATTTTGTCCCTTTTAAAATCTCTGTTTTGACAATGTAGAGACAATAGGGCAGCTACTTGAATGTTTGGGATTTATGGAATTTTATAAGTGATATGAGGAAAATAATAATGATAGGGCATGAAAGAATTTGAGGGATAATAGAGACAAATAGGAATAAGCGATATGAGTGGTTTGATTAGGGAATAGGGCAGGGATGGTATAATGATGATATTACAATGAAGGGGAACAGAGTCAGAGATGAGGAATGGTTTTTGAACTATTTGACACAAAAATCAAACTTCAACACTCAAACTTCAAACCCTAAGGGAGAAATTTTTTAAAAAATGAGAGGGTTTAAGTCTTTGACATTCACTCTCTTATAATCCATCATATACCCACACCATTCACAAGTTTATGGGCAATTGCAAGGTGAGTCAAACTTACTTGGAGAAAATTTGACGAAACCAATACAAAAATCTGGAAGTAATGGAAAAAATTTGAGTTTCAGCTCTACGCACCGCGCCCCAACCCAACGCGCCGCGCACGCCATGTGCGTCGCGCCAGTGTATTTTTACACTGCAAAAAATTGCTCAATGCGCCGCGCGCTGATCCAACACACAGTTTGGCTTCAAAACTCATTTTTTTCACTTCCTTGATGTGTCTTGGCTTTTGCTGATGTCTTTGGTGTGCATATGGAGTGTGAAACATTATAATTATATATGTACAAAAGACTTTGAATTTCCACTCATAAAACTCACTTTTATAATGTTTCCACTGGCACTTCCTTTTCAAGCTCTGCTTTGGCTCCTTTTTGCTTCCACTGTGATTTTTTTTTGGCTAAATGATGAATTTTTTGTCAATCTGTTGTAGGATTGCTGGAACTACTGAAGATGGTAAGGTGATAGGGCTTCCTTTGAAGCTATTTACATATGAAGAAATTTGAAAATTACATTGGGTTTGCATAAAGATGAACTACACTATATTTCTTCAAAATCACATCTGCCATACATATTGAAACATTTATTGAAAACGACGTGCAACTCCCCTATAACCTACACTGCTATTGATTATTTGAAGACTAAATTGACAAAACCCTAGACCTAATATGACCTAGAAACCCTAAAATGACTCTTTGGCAAGTAAGAGACCAATCATGACTATAAATGACTTGAAAATGGTTTTGATGAACTGAATTAGACCAACAGGTACAAGGCATGAGGGGAACAAGTGAAGAGACCCTTCCGTCAGATTATGGCATGCCCCTAGCGGAATGCAACGAAGTGAATCGAGCGAGACACCTAAAAATGAAATGCAAAAAGAGAAATGATCTCTGACGGAGGGATGACCGGACCGACTCTAACAAACTCTAAAAAACATCTCTTCAAAATATGGCAATGGAATAGTCGTTCTCAAGTGACCCTCTTCCGCCTCAATATTCCGTGAACAAATGACTTTTGATTAATCTAGGAAGCAATTACGTTTATTCCAAACATTACTATCTCCACAAGCTGCGTTCTCCACAAATTTGGCACCTCAATATCCACCCCTCATGACGAGAAGGCTATAGGCTGCAGACTGATGGGATGCTCTGGAACGAGTACGCAAAAAGATGTTGAGCATGCAACAGATCAATGAAATGATGCTCTAGAATGAGCTATGCCAATCCAATTGGAAAAATATGCATTTAATCCAATTGGCCCCTCACAGTTGGACAAACACCAACAGATCACAAATCATCCACATACCAAACATGCACGGACCACAGGAAATTCGCTCTCACAACAACTCTTCACAAGATCGACTCTTAAGATTGTACATACACTTGATGACTGATTGGATCACACAGAGTGTGCTCCAACCCGAACCCTCACAATCCTTGCTCTGATACCAAATGATGCAGAGATTCTGCTAGAAAGCAGATCCTAGAATATAAAAGCCTCACTACTTCACTCCATTTGAAAATGCTCAAATTTTCTTCAAATAAAACCATGAAAACATTGAGCTCAAAATTTACATGAAGGAGAAAGAGCTATTCAAAACAACAACAGATATAAAATATAAAATTTCTCTGGCCAAATATTACATTGGGTGGCCTCTTGGCTCTAGGGCCTTTAAACCACTCCTCACTCTTCCTGTACTCCTCATGCACTCAACTCTTGTTCTTCCTCACAAAAACACTCCTATTTATACATAAATAGTGTATTTATTTCACCCCATAAATTTCTCCACCCAATCCTCAACTAAATCTAAATTAGATTCATTCTAGGTGTGAACTCAACAAAGTCTCGTACATAGAATTCCTACTCCCTAAATTAGCTACCTAACTCATATCCTTTTAATTATTAACATAATATATACATTAATCCTCACCTTTACATTTTTCTCTCTTAAATTATGAAAATGAATAAAATAATTAATAAAATAATTAAAAAGTCTCACCCCCTATTTCACACAATTAAATAATAAATTTTGAGCTTGATGCTCCTGCATCACCATATGACACCCTGCAACCATATATTAAATGTATAACCCAAAGTTTTTGAAACTATCGAACCAACGGGTATATTACAACCATAACCTCGTATGAAAACCTTATCACAAGGTCAATAGGTTGGATTGATGGTTACATTGATGTTTATTCTTATCGTAATCATATGCAATCGGTTAAGAGTTGATGTCAGGATTAACCATAGGGGGGGGAGCGGAACCTGCCTTGAGCAGGGTTCTCGCAACCCCTAACCACAAGCCTTCAACCCAAGTTCACTCCGATGGGAAAAATCTACAAGATTATGAGATCAACGGTGGGAATGAAGAAACTTGGCGCCTTTTCAGCTGAATAAATGCTGACATAGGCAATTTCAAGAGGTGACAATTTGCACCCAATGCAACGGAAATCTCGCTGGTGTGGGGAAAATTTGTCGCCCCACGTGGCCAGTCTAAAATTCCTCCAATAAACAAATATATTCTCGCCCCACATGGGAATCTCACTGGTTTGGGGAAAATTTGTCGCCCCAAGAGCATTACAAAGGCCAAAATGAGTTATTAACCATTCAAATAATCCTTGTTTTGTTTTAAAAGTAGTTTTCCACACATCAACTTCAACAATTCTTATTACATGTTAACCACTTCTTAAGTCTAACTTAGTGAAATAAGTTGCATTATTTAATTGATCTAACAAGTCATGAATGCAAGGTAGAGGGTTACGATTTTTCATCGTGATTTTTTTCAATACTCAAAAGTATACGCACATCCCCCATGTACCATCTTTATTTGGTGCCAACACAATAGGTGACCCACATGGAGGTGTACTTGGTCTTATGACTCATTTATGGAACAATTATTGAACTCACTTCTTGATATTTGCATTCTTTAATACTGACAAACTTGTCATACCAATTTTAGGAAGTGGGGCATCTTGTCACAACTATATCTCATGTTTTATCTAACTTTTTGGAGGAATACCTTCGAGTTCTTAAAACAATTCATAATAATTAGAATTAATTTTAACTAATTCATATTTAAGCATAGGATCACATCCTTTAAAAGCATCATATTTATTAGTTTCCTTAGCCTTTACAACCATACATACAAAATTCTTGCTAGCATTTACAAGTCTCTTGATTTGTCCATGCTAACAAGAGATAAGTTAGTCTTCATGTGATGAGATTTGATAATGTATTCAATTCCATCTTCAATGAGATGGTAATTTTTATCCTCTCTATAGAAGATTCCTTTCTCATCATAAAGATATGGGCTTCCCAACACAATTCTACAAATATTGAGAGGTACCACATCAATTCAACCTCATCTATGAAGTTAGAGGTGATTGCAAATATGAGTTTGCATTGTGTAGTTACTTGCAATTTTGCATCATCACATACCCATCTCAAAGGTTAAGGTTTTAAATGAGTTTTAGATTCCAACCCTAAATTCTTGACGATTGCTTCAAAAATGAGATTTATTTCAGGACCATTATAAAAAATGTGTCAACCTTAGTATGCCTTGTTATATCCCTAATATGAAAAACACACTTTTTTTTCTTTCTTCATTTTTAATTTTAGAATTAGGAGACTTAATAGTAAAGCTAGAACTAGCATGAGAAGTTATGCCTTGCACTACCATAGTTGTGATCTTAGTTTCATCACCTAAGTTGGATCTAAGATCTTGTTGAATTGCAATATTAGTCTTTTGTTTCCCCTTATTTCAAAATTTCTTTAGTCTCACTTCTAGATGTAGCTTCCAATATCGAGCCTCATCATGTCCTTCCTTATTGCAATGATTACATGTAGGCTTTTCACCCTCTTTCTTAATGATAGTTTTTTGTTTTCCTTTTCCCTTTCCTTTTGACTTTCCTTTAGTATACTTAGATTGTCTCTTCAAAAAATCATCATGAACATTCTTCCCTCTAGTTTCAAGATGTGTGGCTTCAACACAAGCTTCATATAAGTTAGTTGGATTGAACATGAGGATGGTATGTCGAAGATAACTACGCAAACCACCAATAAACTTGAGAATAGTTTCTTGTCTATATAATGGAATACCTAAAGTCAAAGTTTTCTTCCTAAAGTCTAGAGTATATAGAATTAACTTACATTGCCTTAAACGTTTACAGTCAGTTATGGCTTCTTGCATGTAGTCTAATGGATAGAATTGTTTTCTTAATATAGCATTAAACTCATGCCACGAAGAAATGATTTTACCATTGTAGAGGATGTATTAATAGGTTTTTCTCTACCACCAGATCAAGATTATGCCACCTAGTCAAAGAGAGACAAGTTGGATCTTTGTGTTATTATTCACAAACTTAAGAATCCTAAAATACAATTTGAGTTTCCTGATCCAATTATCCAACTTCTTTGCATTAAGTTCACCATCATACATAGGAAGATCAAAGTTAACATCAAGTTTTAACAAAGGTAATTTGGGTGCTTAGAATGTTTCTTTGAAGAAAAAATTTCACTCGAACTGGAAGAAGAAGATGAGGATGATGATGGAGATGGAGGAGTCTTAGGAGGATCACCAACTCTCACCAAACTTCTTTCATTTATATTACAACTCTTCCACCATGCCTTTCATTGCCATGAAGGCTTCATGAAAACCTCTTAAGAATTAAAATTATTCCCTCCTCTTGGCGATATCACTTCTTGATTTGAGTTTCACACCTCGAATTAATCTTAGGGTGATATTTCTCCAATTATCCTTCTCCTCATTTAAGATTTGATCAGGTAAGTACCCACACTCACAAATCTTGTAACACTTGCTCTGATACCAAACTTGATCCAAAATATATGACTTGATTTATAATTATCATACATGTGAATAGCCTTATGAGTGAATGAAAATACTGAACTGAAGAAATTAAGAGAAGAAAAGAGAGAGACAAGAAGAACTTAGGTTGTTAATGGAGTTCACCCAGTGGGGGCTACATCTCTAGGTCAACTTCCAATGAGTGGTTGCTCTATTAAGTGACTCAAAATTGATGTTTACATTTGCCAAGTTTTCAACTTGCAATAATACTACTCCTCTAGCCTACTACAAAGATTTTGGTTTCTAGAAAACCACTTACTTCCTCTAAGGTTGCCAAAAATAAGGCCAAAATTCCCCTTTCTTCAATTAAATAGACTAAAAACTCTACTCAAAACAACATTAGTTTGAAAATATTTTCACGATTCAACTCTATGGTGCAATGGCCAAAACATTGTGTTAATATGCTTAAGGTCTCAAGGTTGAGTCCATAGACCATTGGGATATTTCAAAACTAAGAAAATTTGAAACCTTAACAACATATTCATTGTCAGGCCTGTTGGGGTTCCCATGTTTTGGCCAGATTGGCAAGACCAAAAGATGAGACAACATCAGAACCACTTTGGGGCCCTAGGATCTAGCCCTCTTGGACCCGGAGAGGGATCTCTCCAAATAGAGCAAAGAGTGATATATCTTTGAGGCTCAAATGAGATGTTAGGCTAGTTATGAAGCACAAAAGGGGTGTTTTAAAACGATTTGGTTGAAGGGTTGTTGGGTTGGTTAGGGGATCATGGACTGGGAAAGCAATGGAAGGAAAGGAACAAAATAGCAGGCTGTTTCAGCAAAGAGGATAGGCCAAGAAAGTGCCATCCATTGGGCCATGGAGTCATGAAAGGTAATTACATGCAGCAACTAGCTAAAGCCTCCAAAGGGCAAGTCATCTAATACTAAAGGATCTTTTAGACTAGATGGTGGGATGGAACATTAAGGAAAGAAAGTGAAAGAAGGAGAGTGACCCAATTTCTGTCTATAGATCATGTCAGAGGTCATTTAACTCCAGACCTGCTTGGACATACTCAAAGGAAACTCTCAAAGAGGGACAAAGGGGCTGCTTATAGATCGGACCAGAGGTCATTTAACTCTAGGTATGCTTTAGCAACTCCAAGGGAAAAACAGAAATAACAAAGAAACATCCAAGCAGAAAACCCTGAGTTCATACATCAGCCAGCAGGCAATAACATCCACTGCGCTGGTTAAACCACGGGGATTCACTCTTAGATACACATAAGGCAGAAAACATTAAAGGTAGGGAGAGCAGGAACATAGGGCACCTAACAAGGGTGAATCCTATGCTATACTTCTGTTGCCTACCAGAAGAACATGAAACAACATGAAAAATGTAATGAACAGAGTTAGGAAAAAAATCACCAATAGTAATAGACCAGGATCCTGTGAAATGTGCTTTGATTAATTGATGCAAAACCAGTCATGTAAAATAAGCTCAATGGCTAATATAGTCCAAACTTCTCCTCCCAGCCTATTACATACAAGCTACTCCGTAACTCCCTCCCAAGACTATTCTAACAGTCAAACTGACTCCCTCTAACAGCAATGGCAGCAGCCAGCAACAACAACCTTTGCATTATGTTCTCGGGGATTCTTATAGGAGAAGAGAGGAAAGAAGGAGTAGGTGAACAATTAAATGAGTCTCATTAAGACGAAATGGTGGAGGAAACCGAGTCCATTCTACTTAATGGCGTTGTGCTATACTCTGTAGATTGGTTGGAGACGTTTGTCAGGTCGAGATTGACCTCTGATATGTTCTTTAAGTCCTTACGGCGGTCTGGAACTCTGCGTTGCCATTCTGGAATAAATGAACTGGCTAAAAGATCTGCAAGGCCGCTCCATACCTCCATAACTGCTGCTTGACTGTCTTGAATGGGCTTCAGTCAGTGTAATTAATCGTTTCAAGGCTCGAGGAGATATGAGGAATGCTGTAGGTAAACGTCTTTCCTGGAGGAAATGCGTTCTGCTGATATTAAAACGCGGATATGACCTTTGCATGCTTAAGTCTTCAAACTGTGCCCTTTCCCTTTGAATGCGGGGTTTAAACATTAACTTCATTAATAACAGGCACCAACCCCCCTTTGAGTTCCTTCTGCTGGTCCGCTGACAAATGCTGAAACAGCCTCTCTGTGCTGTCTGCATAATAAAATACACCTGTTATAAACCTAGGCAGTAGTGGTGGAGAAGTGCTTTGGAGGCCTGGAGGAACAGTGGCAGAACAGTGGGAACAGCGGAAACAATGAGAAGTGGCGGAAGAAATGATTATAGTGTAAAGGCCCAAAGGTTTTCTCTTAAGTGAATCACAAAGGGAAACGGGGAAAAACAATGGAGCAGAGCCACGAATGTGGGACCCGGGGGCAGATCGCAAAATCGCAAATGGAGAAAGTGCGACGGCGGAAATCAGCACCAAACAGAAAACTGCGCTTTGCGCTCTGCGACGGAGCGGAAATGCGATGGGGAAAATGCGATGGGCGGAAAGACTATATGGTGGGCCCAAGATGGATCGCAAAATCGCAAATAGAGAAAGTGCGATGGGAGAAAATGCGACCGGCGGAAAGTGCGATGAGGAAAATGCGATGGGCGGAAAGTGCGATGAGGAAAATGTGACGGGCGGAAAGTGCGATGGCGTGATCCATCGCATCGCAAATATTTGCGATCGCAAATATTTGCGATGGATTGGTCGAACACAATCAATGAAAATGCGATTTGCGATCTGTGCTATAAGCGACGGGTTAATATATAAAAACTTTATAATAAAGTTCTATATGGAATGTATTTGCGGGGTATAGAAAAAGGGGAAGTGGTTTAGGCCTATGGTAAAGTTAAAAGTGGGTTTTAAGCCCATTTCAACGGATTTAGAGGCAAGAAGGGGTACGATAGAGGAATGAAGGGGAATGATGGCCAACAAAGGGGAAGGGAAGAATATAAAGGGGATTTGAAAAGGTAAGAAGGGAAATAGAAGGATAAACAAAATAGAAGCTAGGTGGGGGTGCAATAAGAGGGAAAAAGGCCCTTTGGGCATTTCTTCATAAACAGAGAGGCTTTATAATGGAAAACAGCAGTGAGGATTCATCAAAGGATAAACGACACATGGAGGCTTCAAGGAGACTGTGTTTTTAGAGGAAATGCATTCCTTGAAGGCTCAAAAACATCTTAGCCCCCCTATTTGCTTGTCAAAAATTTCATAGGGGGGGCTAACGAGGCCTTTACATGGAATATTGTTTGGCATAGTGGTTAAGGTAGTCTATTATTACCCCATAAGTAATTTTTTCAACTCGATGGACCTTCAATTCTCTCTCTTAAGAGAAAATTCAACTTTAAATATATATTTTTATGGTTGGTGTATTACTAAAAGATGTTTGGTCTATTAGTAGAGGTCATGGAGTTAATCCCCATCGATGCCATTTATATACGTGTGAAATTTTGATGCACTTTATATATCACTATGTTCCAAACCATGTTAACTACGTTGGTTGGTGCAACGGTAGTTCGTTCAATTTTTTCCACCGAGGTTGGTGGTTCAAACTTCCTGCCAATCTTTTCACAACCATTACTCGAACCTTCTTGGAAAATTTGAGGTTTTCGCATGGTGGCTTCTGATTGGCCCATGGCATGCACATTCAATGTGTCAAATCAACATGTCGCATCATTATTGAGTTAGCTAGCCACATCACTGCCATGCCAACTTGCCACATCACTAGCCGTATAGTCAAAATACCATGTGTCTCATATTGATTGGTCCACCTGTCGTGCCACCTATTAGAAGTTGTACTGCCACATCAATGCCCATATTGTCCTGGCATGTGTCACACCTTGCAAACTTTTTTCTTGTATCATTAAGACTTAAAAACATCATAAGTTCTTCAATTGACGTCTCCTTGACTTCATTCAAGTGGTGTTGGAAAGCTCTCGGTGAGATCTAAGACATGAAGGCCTTTTCATTAACATTTGAAGCATCAATTTTTTCGATCATGAGGATCCACCTGAATCAAGAGACCTCCTAATATAATTGTGAGAATGAGATGAATTATGTGACTAGTGATTGATATACTTTCCAATGTGTTGGAATAATAATAATAATAATAATATTAATAGATACTAAGGCTATAACCATGACATGAATTTTAATAGACAAACACACAACATTGTGAATGTAGCAAATATGTATAAATCAATATTTTCAATAATATTAATGAGATGGAATATTTGAAACATTAAAAAAAACTACTTGATTTCCTTGCATTTATTCAATGTCAATTGTTTTTCCTTCAAAAGTGTTATTTAAGAACTCATCTATAATTGATCTTACTAATAAGCTCTCATTTCTATTACTATTCACGTCCATAATTTCTCACTAGTTATTTTGGTTTTCTACAAAATTAAGAGTGAATGAAAAAATAACAAAAGAAATGAAACTATGATAAATATAAGATAAAAAAACATGAAGTATATGAACAAAATGTGATGCCAATTTCTATATTGGCAAGACTCAACCATACTCATAACTCATAAATTCATAGAAAGATTGACCAAGACAATGTGTGTAAACTTATTTTGGAAACTTTCATTAAATAGGACTTAAAATAATATAGACACCAATTAAATAATAAGATATTGATCTAGTAAAACATATGATAAATTTAATTTCAAGAAAATAACATTGTTAAAAAATACACCAAGCTATGAATTAAATAACAACATTTAAGTAAAAATGATTTTAAATTTTAAATATCAAATACAAAATATTATGAATCAATGTTTGCCACATTGATAAGTTATTATTATATATATATAAAATAATTTCAAAAATTTACAATTTTTTAATTATAATTTTAAAACTTTACAATGTTTAAATGTTTTCACTCAGTTTTAAAATAGGTTTAAACCCATTGGGAAGGAAATGAAAATTTCCATTTCGATTATGAATCGAACTAAGGTGGAATATCGAGTTGGAAAAAGGTAAAATTACTTCTATGTCCGCTTGTGAGTCTTCCCTATGCACATGTTCGTTGTCCATAAAGTACAAGTCGTGGATGATATTTGGTTGTCCATTAGAATCCCAGCTCTTCAATTTTCAGCAGCTTAGCAGCTGGTGGAGGAGATCCGACGGTATTTCCGATTAGGTGGTTTGGTTTAAGTTCATTTCTGCCTCCGAAATTGCTGTCAGTATTGAAGAGATCCGTGACATAAGGCCCTGAGGAATTGACCAGGCCCTATGTTCAAGCTGACCAAAGGAAAAATGGTATCGATTCGGTTCAATCTTTTGTTCCCAATAATTCTGGAACCGTCTACATTAACCTTGGCGATGTAGGTGCCATGGCCTACACTCACTCGGTCCAGCCTCTTCTCACGCTCAGGCATGTTCTTTGTTCTCAATTTTTTTTATTGAATATTTTTTTGTTGTAGATTTGTTTTTATAGTCGGTTTCTTGGATCTCTCTGGTTGTAGATCTATTTTTATAATCCGTGAAATCTTTAACATCTTTCAGAGTTGTAGATGACATATTCTGCATATTCGAGGGCATATTGGATAATGTAAGTGTTGAGACAATGATATGGTCTCAAAAAATCTGCAAATGAAAGTGTCCATTATCATGGAGGCGTATCAGACTCTTAGAGACAGCCCCCCTGCAGACGAGGTCGTCAGAGATCTCTAGGGGAAGTTTGCCTTTGTTCTTTACGACTCCACTTCCCAGGCTGCTCTCTGTTCTCAAATTTTTTTAGAATCTTTTCTGTTGTAGATTTATTTTTATAGTCGGTGGTTCTTGGATCTCTTTTGTTGTAGATCTATTTTTATAGTCTACGGTTCTTTAATGGCCCACATATTTTGGAGTTGTAGATGATATATTCGGCATATTTGAGGGCATCTTGGATAATGTAGTGGTGTTGGGACAACGATATGGTGTCAAAAAAATTGCAAATGAAGTGGCCATTATCATGGGAGCGTATCAGACTCTTCGAGACGAGGTCATCAGAGATCTGTCGAGGAGGTTTTCTTTCATTCTTTACGACTCCACTTCCCAGGCTCTCTTTACAGTAGTACGTTTTATTTCTCATCCCTTCATTTCCCTTGCTTAAATATTTAAAACATAAACCAAATGTTCCCATTCCAACCCTGCTACATTGAACATTTCCTTCAATCCTTCATGTTGCATGCCTTGCTTAGATAGTAAACTAAATTTGAAGGTTTCAAATATTTCTTCTTTAGTAGTCTTTTCTAGGGAATCGATTTTCTTGATCCTGCAACTGATAAGGGACAGGACTCGTTTAAAAAAAATATAAGCCCTTTCTTGTTTTATTTAGTCCATATATTTACCGTTTCAGTAGACAATACATGTGTCCTGCTCCCATTGCAAAATCCCTCCCATCTGCTCTATTTTTTTGGCATACCTTTACATTCATAAATGGTGTTTGATGAGCTGAATTTCTTAGATAAATAGCGAAACTTATAAAACCCTTCTGATAGGAATATTTTAAAAAATTCAAATTACCAACCCCAACAAAAAGTATGACTATCAAATTAGCTTGTGGCCTAAGGGTAAAGTCGAGAATTTCCCAAACTTCCAGTGAATTCGTCGTCTGCAGGTTCCATCCTCACTAGAAACAGTGTGGCAAGAACATTTTGTAGCGTCCATTAACCTGCATCCTGGATCTAGTGCTTTGAAGGCATTGACTTTTCCAAAGTGGATATTTTTGGAATGCAGTGGTAGTTGAAGTTGTATACTCTGTTTTTAAATTGGAGAAAGTACAGGTATATGCTATCTCCTTTAATTTATATATCACTTCTTTTTTCTTCTGATGAGTGTCCATTTATACTACTATTGTCATATCTATTGTCAACTTATCGACAATTTACAAAACAAAACTGCCAAATTCATGACTTTCAATCTCATCCGTGTTGCCAAGATACTGATGGTTTAGTGCCTTTCTTTTGGGGCACTGAAGCTGATGATTACATTGTCCTATATGATGAGCCAAATGTCCTGAAAGAATCTTTTGCTTTGTTTCCCCAGGTAATATAGGACTGTTGAATTAGAGCTTATCTGTTTTTTTTGCTATCTCGCACATCAAAGTGTAGCTGAATGGTGGCTATACAACTTATGATGTAATATTTCTTGGTTGTGTTTCCCCTCACAGGTTGTTACTTCTCTACATCAAGTGGATTTCAGAGATTTGAACTTCCTTTGAATACGCTGATGCCAATGCCTCGTGTTGATAATGACGGGCAAATGTGCAGGGCCAACTTCAAAGTAGATGTGTGTGCTAAGAAGCAGGCTAGCATGCCTAGGGTGGGTAGTGAGGCCAATTGGACTAACTAATTCTGATATGATCAATTTGGCATTAAGAGTAGGTGTTAGGAGTAGATATTTGTCCCATTAGTGGTGATATAAGAGGGGTTGGTAAGGATGAGTAGTTTGAAGCTAGATTGGGATTATGGTAATTCATTCTTAGGGCCAATGAATTGTTCATTTGAGTTTAAAATTAAAAATTGTGTTTTGTATTTGGTTATTTCTTTTAGCATTTTTGATGTAAAAGTGTTAGAGAAAGTCTCTTAAAAATGAATTGAATTGGTTAAATATATTATAAATGTGTAATTTCTGTGTTTTCACATATTAATAAATTTAATTTTAAAATCAAATATAAAAAAAAAAAAACAATAAATTTTCTATTAGTAAAAAGGAAAAAGCATTAAATAAATTAAAATTTACAATATCCATATATACCCTTACCCAGGGTATACCCATATCTATGCTATACATTAAAAAAAAATCTTTATAAAATCAATGCAAAATCTATTTACTGCATCATTCATTAGGAGCAACTTTCAAAATTGAAACCACTGGCTCCTTATAGAAACTGATCCAAGTATCTGTGTACGCCCAGAATTCATCAGCAATACCCACCATAATCCTGACTATGAAGACTCACAATGTCCCAAAAAAAAAAACCAGTTTACATATTTTGGAGGGATGGATTTGACCATATTTCTGTGCCGAATGCTATTCTTTTTGTTAATGATATATTCATTTTGCCCTTAATTGCATTCAATTTTACTCATTAATACTTTTCCCAATTTAATTTTATTTTAAAAACGAGTTCACATGTTGGAGGGATGGATTTGACCATATTAGGGATGGATTTGACCATATTTCTTTGCTGAATATTATTTTTTTAATGATATATTTATTTTACCATAATGTTGCATTCAACTTTAATTTTTTTTTTTCAATTTAATGAGATCAAAAACTTTCCTTATAGATCAAAAACTATCCTTATAAGGTTGATATTGTTATTTAAGTCCACGACATAATACTAAAATAGATATAAATATAAAACTCCATATCATATATTAGATTCCAAATCATATATATATATATATATATATATATTATAGAAGATCTTAATTTCTTTACAACTATCTTTTAAATCTTTGGCATCTCCTATAGGATGAGAACCATGTACATATGCTTTCATTATTGTATTTGAAAAGTTGGTTTTTGATTCATATCTCAGAACATTATGTATCATTCCTATATACATATGAGTTTCATTTGAGGACTGTAAAAATTATATGTCTTGGAATAGCATGTCTCATTCTTATGTACATGTGAAGAGTTTTATTTGGGTTGCCCTTGGAACTCATTTGTAAAACTTACAAACTAAAGTGATAGCCAATAATTGCAATAAAATTTCACCAATGTGAAAAGAAAGTGAATTGTCAATTATGGAGGCTACAAGTTGCAGGTTACTTGAGGTGAGTTCATATAGGCACTTTGAACTAAATAGAATGATTGGTTTTTCATAGTATAGTCAAATATATTATGAAAGATGGAAATTGCAAACTGTAGTTAGAGGAGTAGTCTAGCAAGGCTGCAATTTTGCCCGGAAACCCTGCCCGTCGGAAAACCTATACTTCTTGTCAAAGGAGAATGTCAATGTCCTTTTCACTTCATGACCACGCTATCAAACCTGGAAGGCGGCGACCAGTTAATTCTTCAGGTGGATTTCGTGGCGGATTTGGCTACAACAACGTTGTCAAGTCACCATTAATACTATTCTCTTTCAAATTTTGAATTTTATATTGGCATGCAGGATTCTCCATTCAACTTTGAATTTTGAATTTTTTAACCCGCCCTGTTGTACTTTGTTTTTGTTTTATTAAAAATTTGAAGCTGAAAGTTGGAGCAGGGCATAGATGAGATTTGACACAAATGGTGTCTTACGCTTTGGTGTCTACCCCGCTGTTGTCGCGACAACTTGTGGCATTTTTTATTCGACTTCTCGACTCAGGCTACCAAACTTGGTATTTTTAGGAGTAGTCTAACTAGGCGGAGGAATTGCCCAGTTTCTGTGACTGGTCGGAAAAACTTCCGGTTCCTTCTCGCTTTGGCTCCGGCTCGCAATTCCTCCGCCGTCTGACACATATTCTCTACCGTCAGAAGGAAGATCAGACCGAATTAGGAAAATTTGATCAACCCTGATTTTCAGTCAGAGAAACTTCCGTGCTACCAGCAATGTTTCCAATTCGTAGCGCCTTCCCGCTCCCCTTACCCTCATCGCTCCTCCATTGCTCCCCTCGCTCATTGCACACTTGTTCCTATTCGAAACAAAACAAAACATCGACCTGTTCGATTCACCTTCTTGCACAAATCCATTTCGAATAAGTTCAATTCGTTTTGCTTCGATTGCACAGCTCCGTTCCGAATCTGTAAGTTTCCAATCTGCTGAAAAAATTTCACTGGAATGTGAATTTAACTGAATGATAGTGTAAAGACACATCAAATTCTAATGATTTATGTAGCTCTTCATTTTACTTATCATTCAGTTAATTTTTTTCTTGGTAATTTGTACGATTTTCCTATAATTGGTTATTCTTGGTAATTGGTTATTCTCTGTCACTGTCACTGTTCTATTCTGATTTTCGTTCAATAGGGCAGCGACCTTGCGACTGCAGGGTTTCTCCCTGCCCATGCAGCGTTTAGCTATAGGATATGTTAAACTTGTTTAGCTATAGGATATCTCATAGGATAGGAATTGAGATTTGTTTGCAGAGATCTTTCTCCATGAGGAAGCACTCTTATGGGTTATGGATCTCCATGATCATGTGGATCATATAAAATTTAGTGCCAACACAAAATTAGAGGCAGATGACGGGAAAGACAAAGGATTGGGGAGCACGAAAACCCCATGTAAGCACAGATCATGGGTGCATTAATTTTGAATCATCGTTGAACACAAATACTGATAAATTTCAAGTTCACAAACATTATTTTCTGTTCACTGTTAGGCTCCACATCATGTCACTTTCTAAATTTGTCTAGTCTCAACAAATACATTGACATAAGTGAAAGGGAACGCACATCAGAGACATAGATTGAGTTGAGAATGATGCTCTACTAATATTGATAGAATGATGCATTATAAGCTCGTCTGATAATGGAAAAGAAGATTTAATGACTGGAGGGACACAGATATTTTAGTATTTGTCACGAAAATTTGAGTTACTACAAAGTAGGTTGAGTTTTTAAATGAAAATTCTTCACTACTAAATTATTCTGTATCTCCTATGTCAATGTTGGATGCCATACAAAACTTTACCAATCTTCTCGAGGGTTTAATTTCTCATCTTGCAGATATACTGTGAATGCTTTCACATGCAAGCCAGATTCTTATTATGACTCTCAATTGATAGATGACTTGGCTGCAAATAGGATTGAGCACTTGTAAAGTTGTTGATTTTGTTGATTTGGTTTACACTGACATAAATTATCATATTAAAGATTGTTGATTTGGTTTTCACTGATATAAATCAACATATTAAAGATTCGGCACATAGGCGCATTGTCGTTTAATCTGTTGGTTTATATGTTGATATTAGTTACCCAAGGTGATTTGTGTCATTGTAAACCAAATGAACAACCTTATTGCAATAAGGTTTACAATGACCCAAATTGCAATAAGGTTGTTGATTTGGTTTACAATGACCCAAATCGCTTTGCATAACCAATATCCACATATTAACTGACAAGTTGCAATAAGGTTGTTGAGTTGGTTTACAATGACACAACCAAAATCAACATATTAAAGGATAATGTGCCTAGAAGTGCTCAGTCCTATCTGCAACATGATCATCTATCCATTGATAACCACACTATGAATTGAATTAATGGAATTAATGCAATAGGAAAATTGTTGTAACATGGACTAGGCATTTTGTGTCTTGATTTTAAATCTTTGTGATACACATATTTGTGCTCATAGAATTAACCTACTACAAAAATAGAGAAAAGTGGAAATACCAATAATTTTTTTAGCTCTACATAAATGCCATCAATAGATAACAATTGAAGGGTCCAAACATTGTTTATCTCAGGATGGTTCCATTGCATTTTTAACTAAAACAACAAGCTACTAAAAATATACATGTCAAGGAAGAACATCTGGCTATATATGATACCATGCACTTTAAAAAAATGAAGAAAGGTACAATTTCCTACAAATGTTAAAAGCTGCAATCTCATCCTAGAAGTGTAATATAGTGGAGGTAACAAGAAAACCTTCTCACCTGCACAGGAAGCACGCTTATGAGATTTGTTTGCAGAGATATTTCTATTTCCAACATCTCCACTACTAAGGACCAAATCAATAGTAGAATCTACCTTTGTTTTCTTCCAATGTGATTCGTAACAGGGTGGCTTGTCAGAAAATTCAGAAAATTCTCAGATTCGTAAGAGGGTGGCCCGTTAGATAATTTAAAAAATTCCTAAAACTTATATGGTTTCACAGGTTTTCAAAATGGAATTCATATTTTGTGAATTATGGTATGGCTATGGATGAAAAGGTAAATTTATTGACTGGCATCCTGCCCTCTGCCATCTCCATGAGTTTTAACGTCATACCATCCATGCCTTGTGTTATCATATTTCTCACCATCTCCCCACAGAGCATAAGCTTCCTCACCATGAACTGCATCATCTCCAATCAGAAGTTGCTCATCTGTCATCCTTAATGGGATCACCAAGCTTATCACCAACAAGATTATGCTTGTAGCTACAACATTCCAACCTATTATAAAATGTGCTCCAGCCAGTTGCTTAAGGAACTGCACCCCACCCGACCTCCATAGAAGGTTCCCTTCGAATTTGTGACTGGTAAGAAGAGTGAACATAGAGCAGGCTCTGCGAACAGACCAGTTAGTGTGCCACCCAATACTCCTGCAACAACATGAGTATGGAATACACCGAGAGTGTCATCAAACATCTGTAATAGGGTTGATATCTTATGAAAAACCATCATTGTGAGCCACGGGATGATTCTAGACGGCACACCCATTACAATAGTTGCCCATCCTTGCACAACAACTGAAGCAGAAGGAACATAGACAATGGACATCGAGACATGTTCTTTGGTAACTTGAAAATGCCTCAATATAAAGCTTTGGCCTTCCTAGCTCTCAAACTATCCCAGTGTTTTCTTAGCAGTGGAAAAGCTAATGAGGTAAGCAAAACAAACGAAATTTGGCAAGCGCAAAAACTGGGTTTGGCATTCCAAACAAATCTAAACTTACTCCTCGTTACCAACAATACAAATCTAGCCCACTCGGGTTTCCATGACCATGCAATCACTATCACTACCATAACTGCTAGAAATAGATGAACCAGGCATAATACTAGCTCCAGCATAGCTGGCTTTCAGAAAATCTTCAAAAAAATTCAACAACCATAATTTTCCATTCGTAATATCTCTATTATATACAACTTAGCTATGGATTTAGAATCAAAATTCTGCAATTGTCCCACTATTGGATGTAAGTTAAATCTGCAAGATGCATCGCTTAATACATATTGATATGCTTTCATGTTTTTGAGAATTAGGTCTGCTAGCTCTACAATTAGGTATCAAATCATTATTCTACCTCAGATAATTCGACCAACTAATAGTACTTTGGGTACTAAGCATATAGTCAACAAGACATCTGTATGTGGAGAAACTTGCAATGTATTACTTTTACTATTGGTTCTCAATAGCTGAGTCATGACCCTAGAGTTTCACTAGTAAGTAAGACACAGATTCTCTACGAGACTTGGGAGGTCAAAAAAGGTTACAACATTGTTTGGCCTTCAAGCCCTATCAAATCTCCACATTTAAAATCAGTCAAAGATCAGACTTGACCTGCTGACCTTTTGAATATCTATATGTTTTCAGTTTTTCTGAATACAATAAACAATAAATACATTGCTTGGCCTTCAAGCCCAATCAAATGTCCACATTTAAAATCAGAGTAGTCTAACTGGGCAGAGTAGTCAATTTCTATTTTAAGTAATTGACTTACAGTAAAAATGTTTACTACTATAGGACTTACCAGTGGTTAGATAAAATTACTATGAATTCTTTTTTATGGGTGATAGTTGATTAAGTAGGCTTGGTATAGTTATAGGTTGATATTGCTAAACTCGTTGCTGAAATGCATACAGGAATTTTCAGGTACAATGCAGTAGATGGTTGATCTAATCAGTTGTCAAAGGCATTCAATAATTTTGTACCATGTAACAATATTTAGACCATTTTTTTTTGCTCTTTTATGTTAACTGAACAGTCTGAAGTAATCTAAGTGTGGGTTTCATATGGGTTCTAGTGGTGGTTTGAAAATTCAACAACCACCTATTGCCCCGATGCTATGTAGTTAATTTATTTAGACTCGATGTGATAGGGCATAATACCATAGGTGGAGGGTCTTTGCAACATGGTGGATCTAATATTCTTAAAACATGAGATGGAGCTTTACCTCAATAGGATTGGTTATTGCATTGAGAGTAGTCTGATTGCATGGATGGATATGATGTGTTGGAGAAGCTCATTTAGTCTGCAACAACAAGAAATGTTTATTTTCATTTTCATGTGTCCACCATAAATGTTCCTAAATGTTGTTTGTTTCTTGCTTGGAGATGCTAGCTGTGTTGTTGTGATGTTAGCTATGTGTTATGATATTTTTAAGTTGTTTTTCCTTATCATGATATTTGAAAGGAATAAAATAAAAGAAGAATGAAATGGTTTATGGATGTTCAATTAATTAACAGTTAGTGGAATAGATTAGGAATAGCTAACTGATTTTTTCAGTTATATATCACTGAATAACATGTTGATTATTAAGAAATAGATAACTGCCTACTTGTCTAATATGAAGTTATTGTTATCTTCTTTTTTCTAGATCTTATAAGTGTAAACAATGGTGTAAAAGTGGTGTTTATGCATTGAAGTTTCATGCTTTCCAAATCCAGGTCGAGGAGTTGTGAAACTTTCCCTTCACAACATGGCAACAAATCATGTGGTCCATGGAAAGAAATAAGTGCATGGAAGAACAACAAACAATGAAGCATACTAAATTGCCCTTGTTGAAGGGCTAAAAGTGGCAAAAAAACACGATGTCAATGATATTCAAGTCTTCACCAACTCAGAGTTGATATGTAATCAGATGAAAGGAATCTATCGAGTTCGAGCGGACAATTTAAAACCCCTTTATAGGGAAGCAATAAATTGGAGTTGTCAATTTCAAATTTTTACCATCGATTACTCTGCAGTGATTCAAAGGATGTCTAGTGATATAATGTCGAGGGCATTGTTAAGCACAGATGTAGATGTCAAATATGACATAGGATCACCATCCACTGCAACGGACATCATTGATCAACATCCAGATAGGTCCCCAGTATGCGAATGGGTTGTTGTTATCATTTGTTTTGGCTCTATCATGGCATGGTTCTTTCACTAAAGAAACTGCTAATGTATTATTTTTCCCCAACTTGTAACTAGTACGGTTTTTTATAAGGGTGACAAATATATGGAAAAATATAATATATTCGATATATATGGACAAATGTATATGGAGAAAATTAACTGGTTCATGGTCTTGTGTCTGCTATTAAAACATTATGGCGTTGTCTAATTGAGTTTTATGTTTTTTATTTTTGGCTAAAATCTTGCGAAATATTTTTTTAAATGGAAATCATTATTTAATTTGTATCATCACCTACTACTACTTATGTTTGTGTTGGAAACAAATGTTGTAAATGTATAATTGTGTAACCGCAAGAGTCAAAGAATATCCACGTGGTCATGACAGACATGTACACTTGTTTCTATAGGAGTGACATGGCATCTATTAGTTTGGGCTAAGCTTGTTGGTTTTTATATATTGATCACAATAAAAGTGGAGTAGCATAATCTAAGCTTGCCAGTTTTTTATATTTATAGTAGAAATATACACCCTACTCAATTTTTGTGCATAGAACATTAATAGCACCCACATTAATGACTAAAGGATCATGATATGTGTTTCAGAGAAACATGAACATGCATAGTTAAAAGATGCAGAAACAAATCTCAAATCGATGAGTGATCATGTTAAGATTCAAATTTTGCTTTCATATATTTTACTGGTTTAAAAAAAAATTGAGAAAAATTGCTTTCATATTCATCCGAATCATATAACGTGAAATATTTCATAAATAGACAATAGAGATCAAATAAAGCTCACATGCCAGTATCCTTCATGTCAATCTCCCACTCTGCTGGAAGCAATATTTATATATACATTTCTTTGGCAATATTTCTAGTAGAGTTTTCATCTAGCAGTTGATTGGCACAATAGTCTCTCTAGCAGAGTTTTCAGCTAGCAGTTGATTGGCACAATAGTCTCTCTAACAGTAGCTGACTCATCCTTGATAACCCACTTAGATGTTGAGGTGGATCCTGAAATGGTTGTCACTGTTAAACCCACTAAGGAATGCTCTTTCTTTCTATGAAATATTGATCAGGCAGTTGCTTATGTTGTGGACACTGAATATTGTTTATTTTTACATAGCCAATGGAAGGTGTTGGTGCCCTACCATTTCATGGCAGGTAAGATAATTGAATCTGGAGAAGGGAAGGTTGGAAATTGAGTGTAACAAAGCCCCAACTCTCTTTGTAGCACCTAATTGTGATCTGAATTTATCTGGGTGATGCCACTTTCCCAAATCTAGTTTGGGGCTAATCCTTCTCCAGTGATGGTACATGTAATTATGCTTATTTTTAGTCTGGATAAGAGAAAACTCTCAATTGAGTAGGGAAATTTTCATGTCTTTGTCCATTCAGGCCTTTTTTGAATCTTTTGAGAAACATGCTCCCACATTGTTGCAGTTCTCGGGGGTAACTATTATTTCCTTGAAATTGACAAGAAGAAAATTTGGAATGGTTGGATTAGATTTCAAAAGATACAAAGTTGTTGTAGATACAAATTATGAGAGCATTGATGCTATTGTTAGCAAGGAGGTGTTATAAGGAGGATCTACTTTTGAGAAGGATATACTTACCAAGAAGCAGCTGCCATGGAGCAGCAGCCAACCAAAGATTGCAACAAACTTATGGATCAGCTGTGATGGAGCAGCAGCTAACCAAAGATTGCAGCAAACTTATGGATCAACAAACATATGCAAAACTTTAAAAAAATGCCTTTCTTTTCTGTTAATACACAACAATATCATTTTACATTCAAATATGCTCGAGACATATCTCAAAATATATTGAATAGTGGTGTCCTTGACTTCTGTTTTAGAGGTGACAATAGGCTAAACATGTTAGAGATGATGGCGCATTCCTTACTGGTTATATTCTTGTAGATGGCTACCAAGTCAGCTGTTTAGGTTCTAATATTTATGTTCAACATTCTTTAATGTTTTTATTTCCAAAAGTTATTTCAGACTGGACGCTCCAGTTTGTTTACAATGTGTTTTCAAGTCTATTTCCACAAACGTGACCTCACCATTTAATTAAGCTTTGTACAATACAATTGTTCCGGTTTCTTCCAGATTCATGCAAACTTTGAGCAAATAGAAAGTGGGTTATTTAATGGTTGAAAACTGACTGTATTAATGACAACAATAATTAAAGAAATAAATTATGCCCTATTCTCTTCAATATCGATGTTATTGTCAACAATTCTAGTTTGAACTTATCTCAAATGAACAAGACAAACAATTGTTGTAAATTACCAAACCATGAAGACAACAACAGATGAAAACAAAATCTGCTAGAAGACCATTTTGGACAACTAAACTTTAACTATATAGATAAAATATGAAGTTCAAATATTATATTCCCAGCTTCAGATAAGTTGGTACAACTTTCCAATCTCTCCACATTTTTTATGACAATATTGGTTGTGTAATAAAGTCCCTCATCACGTGCACACTTGTTTTGAGCCTGCTTTTGAGTCCCTAGTTTTGAGTTTCTTTCATCATAAGTGGCCATAATACTACTTTTGAGGACTACAGGAACCATCTGGTTCTCCATCACATAAGAGGATGCTGCAAACAGTAACAAAATTGCAAGAAATTTGCACTCAACAAATGAGCACAAGAAAAATACTGAGATTCACATTATAAATAATATATATGTATATTGTGTTTATTTTTTATTTCTATACTCAGAATTGGGTCTAGTGCACATGGAATTATAAGGAATATTAAGAATAGTTTTAACTCAAACCAAATAAATGAAAGAATCCTGTCCAAGTTACTATGCAATTAATTGACCCATCACTTCGAAAAGTACATGCATACACTTTCTGGAAAGTACTTACATATTGTTTTTGCATAATTCATTGATTCCCACTAGATTTGAAGCACTTCAATGGATGATTGGTCATGGTAGAAGATGACGCTTCTCCACTTGTTCTATAATTACCCGGCAATGTGTCATATGTTAGTGCAATGAAATTTCTAGAGCAATATGTGTGGACACAATGAAATAGTGTCAAATGTACCTAGCATGGCAGGTAAGGTTGAATGGTCTTGCATCTCCCTTTGGTCTTGGGTTATCGCCATGGTTGTGGATTGTTGCATTTCTATAAAAATAAACATACCACATGTTAAAGAATGATGATGATTAAATACTTAAATATAAAACCATGAGTCTATTCAACACATGAAACTAACCTGGAACCATAGACATGGCATTATTTGATCGAGGACATCCTCGGTTATTGAAGTATCGAAACTCAAATGGTTCATATTCTGATGGATCAACATTTAAATCAATTTCCAAACCATTGTTCTTTCTCCTGCTTTTTCTTTTCTTTGTAGGGCTAAGAAAATTCTTCTTCCTCTTAGAAGATAAATCAAGAGAACCTGACCCAGGTGTGAAGTCAAAATCTATAATATGAAAATTATTGGCTTCATCCAACAATTTGTTAAGCATACCAGTCAACTATTTTGTCTTCGCCAAAGTAGTAGGAGGGTTATCTAAAATGAGATGTAAAATGCTAAACATCTCTTTCCTTGCCAAATGAAGTGTCTCGACATTTGCATCATCAATATTTGTGGCCATAAAAGTAGCATCGACATCTACGTCATGGTTTTGGGGCTCTATATTGATCTCAGGCGGGTCACTGAATATGTTATCCTATGCATGTTGATGAAGCAATGGATTTGAATTATCCAAGTGGAAATATAGCCAATAAACCTTTATGGAATGCTTACAAAGGTTTTCGCGAATTGACCATGGACATTCACACGTTATAAAATCTGTGCGATACCAGGTGACAAGGTATTTTTTACCTCGATCAGTCTCGCTTCTGGCCCAGTAAGCACGGGTTATGCTCTCATGAGGACAACAATCAGTATCTGGAATTTTTCTTGCTCGTTCCACTAATGATTCCAGCTATTTTTCTCTCTTGTAGTTGTTTATAAATCCTTCTTCTTTTAAGATTTCCTTGAACTGATAACAAGGTTCAATGGTTGTTAATAGCATATGCAACAACCAATCCATCCTGTGGGCACATTTTTTCCTTCTATCAGAAATAAATGTTGTTTTTAAGTAACAATGGTATGACTCAATAGCAGTATTGGTCTCCTGATTTGCATGAGGAAACTCCCGACAACCTTTTACCCACATCCCTAATTGCAAATAGAACCATGTTAGTCTCAATACATCACCTTTATAGAAAAAAAATGCATATGATATGAATTTTTTTTTTACTTATGAATCTTATCTCCAGCAACCCAATGCTTGTGGAAATAGTCTAAGAATTTCTCTTCATCTACAAATTTCATAAAAAATTGACTTATTGCATCTTCCACCTCATTTCTCAGAGTGTGTTTCATGATGTAACCTAACTCACTGAACATCTCATTGGATTTTATGGAACTAGTGGCCAACCGATTAACTTTTTTTAACCAAGCCCTCCGTACATGCCAAACACATAAGTTCACATCACACCCTGTGATCCTCCTACCATATTCAATGCATCTTAGTGTGCTATTTTTAGAAAAAATTCAAGTTTAGTTATATCATGACAATGTTGAAGTTCCCTCAAGGCAGTGATTTCAGCCAATGCATCATCAACCATGAAAGCATTGACTTTCCAATCAGGACGAGTTTTGAAACACTTTTGCATGAGCTGCTCCAACCATAGTGAAATATCAGCTAATGTGTTTCGTGATGCCACGACCCATGCAACTGGCACCCCACTTTGTTGTTCATCAAATGCAACAAGTGTATACAACTGACACTATCATATTGAATATTACATAAAGTAAAATACAAGTTTTTAATCATATTGAATGTCTACAACTTAAATAAGTATATTTAATCAATCATTGGCATCTGACTTACCCCATATTTATTTGTATTAAATGTTGAATCCATGGCTAATAAGCTATTGTGCGATAGCTTGACCATTCTCTCCAACATAAAATTTGTTTGAATCCCTATTATAAAAGGGACCTCCACACCATTGGGCTTTTGGTAAAATAAAAACTCTTCCTGATGCTTTTGATACCAAAGGTTTACACTCATTTCATCCTTTTGGTGAAGTTGATAATTTCCCTTCGCCAACCTATTATATATATTTACAATATCTTTCATGCACAAGAAGAAATCCCTATCTTGAGTTGCCGCATCCATGTCAACATGTCTCTTAATGTGAGTTCTATAAACCATATCAATAGGCACTCCCAAAAAGAAACAACTCTCTACATATGAAACAACGTCCCTCGAAAGCTTTGGCTTATGCAAGGTCCTGGTATCACCTGAAGTGTCATGTTGACCATGACAAGGCCAACCTTGTCTGTATTCATGTTCATACATATTGAAAGGTAATATTTCTCTATCATGAATTTCATGCATAACCTTGATAATAAAATGGCTCCGGCAACCCCTTTTTTGCAAAAAAGGAGGTCCTTCGTTTAGTTGGAGGATTTCCTCTTTTGTTCTGTGGGCCAAATGAAAAATGATAACTACACCAAAAATTTCAAGTGTTAGTACATACAAAGAAAGATAAATTTGGATTCAAAAGATCTAAATAATGCATTTTTGAAATACTCACATTTCATATCGCAATGCAATGGTAGCTCTTTGTTTATTTTTCATATGAACTTACATGGAGCAATGTGATTCTCTTCCTCTCCTTTGATAAAATCAGAAACTCGTTTTAACAGGAATAAGGAAACTCGATCAATACTATTGTTCTTTCGATCTATTTCCATCCAAACCAAGTCTTTACTAGAAAATATTATTTGGTCTTTGAGGTCTTGCACCTCAAGATCCATGATATACTGCCATTTGCTTCTCTTTCCCATTTTGAACTGATCTGGTCAAAAAATATGCAAGGAAATCAGAGATATAGCGTATATAGAAACATGTTAGCGGCAAAGCTATCCGTTCTAAGTAAAAATTGAAGCTACAGGTACAAGAACTTTTGCAAGCCCTAAACACTAATGAACAACTCAAGCAAGAACAAGAGAATTTTTATCAGCATTTAAATGAGTGAACAAACATGAGAATTAATAGGTAAATGGTACATTAAACACTATTCATTTGAAAAATAACCCATGCTAAACTGCGAAGAACAATAGGTAAAAACCATTCAACTTTGAAAAACAATGCAAGATCATCATATTACAATCTAAATGGATCTCAAATTACAAGAAGTAGATTAAAATAGGAAATTCAATATAATTGATTACTCAATATTAAATAGGACATCATATTTCTTACAAAATGATAATTGAAAGGGATCTTAAAATGCAAGTAGTTTATCTTTGAAGTAACTAAATGTCTCATGTATGTAGCCTATGGGGCAAGAACATATCGCATAGTGAGTGATAATTGAATATTAGCCCTTGGAAATTTCATTCTACAATGAATCCAATATTGCAGTTGAATGCAGCAAGATTGTAAATGAATAGATGAGTTGAAATCCTTAGATGAAGTTTTGATTGTATCCGGATGAAGAGAGGGTCTACAGTCTAACTTGAGCTTCGCTTAGGCAGGTAAGGCCTTGGTCCCGAGAGTTTCTCAAGAAAGGTCTTGTCTTAGTGTCCAATATTGAATTCTGCTGATTAATATTGCTTTAGCCATGGCAACTTATGTGCCAACTGCCTATCAGAATGGGACTACATCTCCTGGTTGGCTTAACTAAGGAGACAATGCTTGGCAAATGGTATCAGCCACGTTTGTGGGTATGCAGAGCATAATACATTTTTGTAACATGAGAAGTCACTACACTCACTTTTTCTTTAGAGAGGATTTGTGATATTATTTTATGAACTGAAGGATCCACGTTGATAATTTGTCATAACACAAAATGGTTCAACTCGCAGGGCCAATAAGACTTGATTCATAAATACCATCAAAAGATCATATCACTAGTGGAGGATGAATCTAGGTAAGAAATTGGCCTTGCATTACACAGGGCAGGGATGAATCTCACTTGGTGTAAAAGATGTTAAAACTTAAAATTAGATTGTTGTTTGTTTCACATGACTTATTTACCAAGCTTCCCCTGATTCAGTTTGTTTATATACTTCATATTTTCAACACCATGATTAATCAGTTCCCTTGTATAATTACTATTGTTATAACTCTGTATCTCATCATTGAAACCCAATAACACTCCTGATGAGATTCCATGAAACATTTCAAAAATGCCAATGTTAAGAGCAGGTGGAACTGACTGTGAAAATGAGTCGCTAGTTCTTGCGATGGGAACACCTTGTGTTGATTCTAGATATTCTAGATAAGGCAAGATATATGTCTCTATTTTCCAATGACAAGCTTGCACATGATGCATTGTAATATGATCATAGAATCTCAATAAATAAAAAATGCTGTAAAAAAATCATTGTTGTGATACGAAGTGGGAGATTCAAACAAACTGTTCAAAGCAGAATGAATGAGAGTTATTTTTCATTCACATTAATGAATCAAGAAAGATGAAACTTTTTAAATCTGTTTAAGACATCCAAAAATGACAATTTAGTTTAAAATTCTTTATAGAGTTCCTATACCAAGATAGTTAACATAGAGGAATGGCAATTCTATCTTCACTCTAAAATATTTTAGAGTGAAACTCAAAAATTAATAAATAACAATCTATTTTAAAACAAAAAATTGACTTTGGTTATCTTTATTTTTCATGGGAAGGATACGAGTGAAAAGTTTGGAAAATGAAACAAAATTAAAGGGTCCTAAAAGGCCTCATAGAAAATTCTTTGAATATCTGACAATGTAGTTATTATCAAAGAACATTTTGACTTCTTCCAGTGTAAGTAGTAAAAGTATTTGGATGTTGTGAAAGGCACATGCCACTATGGAAATATTGAACAAATTTTTACATTCACACTTTTCCCCAAAAATAACTCAGTACAAGGATATTAGGAAAGGAAAAAAGGGATGGCATGATAAAGCCAAACCACTAATTCACCTTCGTGGAGCTGAAAATCCACAGGCTCTATGTTAGAATTACCTTTTCCTCCTTGTCTGCGTTAAATCTGGATACATGACCTTGGATTTTATATAACAAGGGATGGGAAGCCCAAATTCATGTGTTTGGAGTTTGAATTGGTGCCCATACTCTCCACAACCAAACTATGGCCTTGCACTATCCTCTACGTATGAATGTTTGTTCAACGATGTAGGTGGATTTTGGATAATACCACCTTTGCCCAGGTTTCATGTTCAACAAATTTCTTCAACATATCAGGTATAACATCCACATATACTTCACATGTTACTTTTTCATTTTGGGTAGTAGTGTCATAAATGTAAGATAATGACCTTTCTATTGCTCTCATAGGAAAAAACACGAAACTTAATATTTTATTTTAAAGTGGCTCAAATGTAAACGATTCCATATTCTCACCAAAGCTTGAGAGGTTCAGGGAAATGAAGCGTAACTTGTGGGCTTAATACTTATTTATAATAAAATTCAATGCACTCCTTTCTCTTTAGAGAAAATATGTGTATTTTGCAGAGCAAAGACCTAAATGTAAGATATTGTCTTCTCTATTTCTTTCATAGGAACAAATGAGTACCTAAATCTCTATTTTGATGTGGCTGAAAATTAAATCCATGTCATATTATCAATATGGTTTAAGAGGTCCAAGGCCACACAATATCAATTGCAATCTAAATACATTTTTGTAACATGATAAATCACTGCACTCTCCTTTTATTTAGAGAAGATTTGTGATATCATTTCAGGCACTGAAGGATCATCATTGAGTATTTGTCATAACATAGAATGGTTCAACTCTCAAGGACAGTGAGCCTTGATTCATAATACCCTTAAAAGGCCATATAAACCAACATGTTAAACGACAATGCGCCTCTGTGCGTAATCTTTAATATGTTGATTTATATCAGTGTAAACCAAATAAAAAATCTTTAAAATGCTAATTTATGTCAGTGTAAACCAAATCAACAAAATCAACAACTTTACAAGTGCTCGGTCCTATTTTTAGCCAGGACATCTATCAATTGATAGTCATAATAAGAATCTGGCTTGCATGTGAAAGCATTCACAGTATATCTGGAAGATGAGAAATTAAACCCTCGAGAAGATTGGTAAAGTTTTGTATGGCATCCAACATTGACATAGGAGATCTGTGCTTACATGGGGTTTCCATGCTCCCCAATCCTTTGTCTTTCCCGTCATCTGCCTCTAATTTTGTGTTGGCACTAAATTTTATGTGATCCACATGATCATGGAGATCCATAGCCCATAAGCATGCTTCCTCATGGAGAAAGATCTCTGTAAACAAATCTCAATTCCTATCCTATGAGATATCCTATAGCTAAACGCTTTTAACATATCCTATAGCAAAATGCTGCAGGGGCAGGGAGAAACCCTGCAGTTGCAAGGTCGCTACCCTATTGAACGAAAATTAGAATAGACCAGTGACAGTGACAGAGAATAACCAATTACCAAGAATAATCAATTATAGGAAAATCGTACAAATTACCAAGAAAAAATTTAACTGAATGATATTTAAAACAAAGAGCTACATAAATCATTAGAATTTGATGTGTCTTTAGACTAACATTCAGTTAAATTCACATTCCAATGAAATTGTTTCAGCAAAAATTGTTTCAGCAGATTTAGTTGATGTGTCTTTAGACTAACATTTTTTTTTTTTTTTTGAACAGGAACAAGCATGCAATGAGCGAGGGGAGCAATGGAGGAGTGATGAGGGGAAGGGGAGCAGGAGGGCGCTACGAATTGGAAACATTGCTGGTAGCATGGAAGTTTCTCTGACTGAAAATCAGGGTTGATCAAAGTTTCCTGATTCAGTCTGATCTTCCTTCTGACGGCAGAGAATGCATGTCAGATGGCGGAGGAATTGCGAGCTGGAGCCGGAGCGGGAAGGAACTGGAAGTTTTTCCGACCGGTCACGGAAACTGGGCAATTCCTCTACCCAGTTAGACTACTCCATATTTTTAACATTGGCAGCGGTTTCAGCGCACGAAAGCTATTTGCAAAGGTCTAATTAATCTCGAAGACGTACTTCCCTAAAGAAACACCGATTTCAGCCATTTCCATGGAGACCTCCTATTGGATAGCTTCTTGTGTGATAAAATTCCCATATCATAACATTACATGGGTGTTGGGCCGTGAATACAACCACTTTATAACACTTATTTCATCCATTTTTACTCTTCTTTATCATGTCATTTATTATAATTTATCATATAAATCCATTTTATAATGATTTATTCTCTTATGGATGAATATTACTTCTTCTCCTTTATTTTTAATAAATTGATAATTATTATGCATAATTTTATCAATGATGGTTTATTAATATATTTTGTACCAACACTCACCATTTTAGCCTCCAAGATATTTGCCAGATTGCAGATTTGATCTCCAAATCATCATCAAATATTCCAACTTAGAAACTCGCTGGAATAAGAAGTGACAATTTTGCGGTTGAGATTCTGGGAAAATGGAGAAGAATCTAGAAAATCCAGAACATGGGTTTTGTCCAGAACGGACCAAATTAACTTTTTTAAAGAATGGTTTGCCAAAATTCGGCTTGTATTGAGAGAAACGCAGGGTTCTTTGAGCACGATTTTCTTAGAGTTGCTGTTGCGGCCATCCTCCAAATTATCTCAGCTGCAAATCCAAATTCGACTTGCTGTTGTTGAAAGATGGATGGAAATCTATTTTCTTGTTGATCAATTGGTTAGGAACAATCTAATATTGTTATGAGAGATCCTATCTACTATTTAATTTCTCCTCTTTGTGATTATAAAAGGAGAGCTTGTATTATGTATTGGAGGATGGAGGAGAGATGGAGAGATTTCCTGTTGTAATTATACAATTCCTCATCGACTCTCATTTATTAGAAAAAGATCGACTGTTTGTAAACGCTGTTATGCATGATTAATACAAGAACGTGTTGCCGTTTAACTTCTTAGTTCTGCAGTAGCTTAGCGGTGTTTCACCGGTGGTTGAGGGCCCGGCCCTGGTGGATCGATCCGCTATTTGTATCTCTACCTTTTCATTATTGTTGTGAGATAGTTCATATTTTCTTTTATTACAGTTTGCAAGTTAATCGATTTGTTGTTTAATTGCTTCAATATCAGTGTGTTATATTAACGAATCGCGTTGCTGTTCTTTTATTATTTAACAAGAATCTCAACATTGTATAATTTATCTTGTTAATACCTTAATAGATCTTCGTTGTTCTATTTCCATTATGGTTTCATTGCACTTGCTGTTCCGTTTGGTTGATATTCATTACAGATTGTTGTTCAATAGGATTGGTTATTCGATTCCATTAATTAGAGTTTGCTGTTCAGATTTATTAAATAGGATTCGTTGTTTAATTCCTTTAATTGCAATTTGTTGTCCATTTACTTTGTTGTTCATTTCTGTTAATTAATTGCAAAGAGTTTGCTTTTAAAGAGTTTTCCTAGTTTACTTTCAATAGCAGCTTTAGTTCAATTTATATTTCCTTTTAATTGCTTTAAAGCAGGACTGTCAACTGTAGAGAACATTGGTTATTGCTTCCTTGTTCCCAGATTGATTGTCTTGTTCCAGTTTGATTTCAATTGCATTAATTTCTAGAGGAATGAGTTATTGCTACTGTATCCTTGATTGATGTTTGCTGAGTGAATAGTTGGATTTCAGAGCATTTGAGTTTATGTTGTTGTAGTTAGATTTCTTTTTCAAGCATCCATTTACTCTTGCATTTAGAACACTGTACTAAATATTGAAGAGCATTACTCTTGGATAAATTGTTGCCTCAGGCTGAGTACACTCTTGAAACAAAAAGTCGTTCTCGGATTGATAATTAATGTAGGATAAATAGGCGTTAAAAAGACACCTTTTATACCTCAACATTTTGGCGCCGTTGCCGGGGAGAGTGTATGACATTTAGAAAGAGTGATGCATATTTAATTTTTTCTGCTTAGGAAGAATTGGGTATTAAAGACGGAAGATAAGAACCTGTGCACCGAGCAAGAAACACACTTGTTCACTGGCCTGCTTCACAGTAGAATTGAGTGAAAGCTTAAGGTAGGAATGAATGCTTGCGTTTTCTTGAATTTTAGAGGTAGAATTTTTGAAAAAAAAAAATCTTGTAATTCCACTTGAGTGGTGATGTAAGCACCACCCATTTCACTAACCAATTGACAGGAAAATTGGAAGGAGGATCCTCAAAGAAACACATGAAAAACATCTTCTATTATGGTAAGAAATGGCTCACATTGCAACTTTTGAATTCCCTGTCAAAGATCTAGGAGGAGTGACACAAATGCACATAATTCCCCCACCGTCTCTACCAAATTTTCATGGTTTGACAAATGAAGATCCAGATGCATTCTTATTTGAGTTTGAAATACTTTGTAGAGGATATGATTATTGTACTAATGATCAAAGGTTGAAAGTTTTTCCTCTTACTCTAAAAGGAGCAGCTCTCCGATAGTTCATGAGCCTAGGTGGGAACTGCATCCAAACATGGGAGGACATGAAGAACATATTCTTGAAGAAATACCAAGACTATTGCAAATCCAATGAATATATTTTCGGTATGATACAAGGGGAAGATGAAAGCTTAGAGGAATATGTAGAGCTATTTCAATATAACCTTCAAAAATCAAAGCATAAGCATTTGGAAAAAGAGATCTTGAAAACACTCTTCTTAAAGGAATCAAAGATGAATTTTTAGAACTCTTAAATCTGATAGGAAAAGGTGATGTTATTCAGTTATCATATGATGATGTTTGTGAATTGTGCATAAGGTATTCAAGAGGAGTTTCCAAGGCTGGTAAGAATTCTAGAGACGTTTGTTATTTCTTTTCCAAATCTACTACAAGAACAAAAGATATAAGAGCTGAAATCAAGGTTTTATTTGAAAATTTTAAATATGATTTTATTATCTCTCTAAATTCACAATTGAATGTTTTGCAGGTTTAGAGAAATCAAGAATTTGATGAAGTGTTTTGCCCTCATTACCAAAAGGAGCATCCCATAGATACTCACTCTTCCTTATCTAATTTGGAAGTAGCATATCAAAGAGATGCGGAAGCTGCAACAAGGTCAAAACCATGGAAATCATGGCCTACAGGTATGATTCAAAACACTTCCTCTCCATTCTCTTACTTGCATAATTCGTTATGGAGTACTCATATGTTAGGGAAGCCATACCAATCTCAATATAATCACTACCAATCTTGTCTACAAGTTTGGCATGGTTCATATTATGATTGTATGACTACTCTCCCTCATATTGTAGCAAAAACATATCTTTTGGCTCTTCCACAACACCTTGCTTGCCTATCAAAATCATCCACTCAACCCATTCAACTACATCATCAAGAGGCTCCATTCCCTACACAATCTTCTGCTCAACTCATTCCACAGCCTCACCATAATAAACCAGTACAACATGCTTATAGTGTTGAACTGCAAAATTTACCCACCCTTTCCACCCATTCTATCTCACATGCACTATTGGAAAAAACTTACGCTGAGACTCAGAATGAATCAAATCCAAAAATTGTAGAAGTTATGAAAGAAAATGAGGTTTCTTCTAGTTTGCACCAACAAACCATTTTAAAAGCTCAAGAACTTCATGATATGATGGCTATGGGAAATCAAGAAAGTAACGGATACATTGAAGATTGGTTTCACTCCATCATTTGTTTGCAACATCACTCTATGCTTCAACAATTTTTGGCACCATCTTTTCAAGGGAAGTTGGCTTCTCATACCCTAATTTTTATCAACATGCATTTTTCAAATTTGGGTATGTACATACTAGAGGTCTTATTTCTAAAATGGTTCCACTGGAAATACTCTTATACATAAACATATTTGATTCTCAAAGAAGAGTAGGATAGTGGAGAAAATAAAATAAATAAAGAAATAAAACAAACACATTTTTTTATTTTTGTAAGAATAGTTGTTTCTTTGTTGCAACACGTTGTGAAATCAACATTGATGATAAATATTATAATTTATTTGTGTATGTAGATGAATTATATTGAAATAAAAATTCTACAAACACTTATATTCATTTTATCATCAATATAGAAAAATTTCTTGAATATCGTATTTTTTTGGCTTGCGGGCTTGATGAAATTTCTGAAAACACAGTTGGGAAAGTCATGTTTTGGGGGAAAAAAAGTGACTATTTTTAAAAAATATTTTTATATTAATTAGCCCTTGATATCTACTTTCCAACCCAATTTGAATCACTCAATTTGGATTTGAAATGCAAAATTTAGAACCAAAACATTGACAGGGTGTCTAGTAGGCAGCTCAGGAACAGAGTTGGGATAGTCAGTTTTTTGAGGCTTAAATGACTATATTTTTAAAACTTATTTTTATGGGATATTCCTCTATGAATATAGTTTACAACGCAATTTGAATCACTCAATTTTGATATCGTATGAGGAATTTATGACCAAAATACTGATTGCCTATCATAAATCAGCACTCTTGAAACTTTGTTTTCTCAGCTGTTCATTAACATATTTGACCCATCAATTCTTCTTGTATTCAAAACATATTTCTATTGGAGATCAATAAATGAATATAATTTAATCTCCAATATGAATCAGTTCAATCCGCCATCAAACGAAAAATTTATGTTTAAAATATCAACTGTTGGTCTAAGCTGGAAAATCGAAAATGACTCTATTATTCAGGTTGTTCTAAGCAAGTTTGACATATCATAGCATTGAATTTTAAAACCTGTTTCTATTGGAGATAAAAATTCAAATTATCTCTCATTTAGCTTTAGAATCACTCAAATCGGATGAAAAACAAAGAATTTATGATTGAAACACTGCTGGTTAGCATGATTGGCCACTGCTTTCCCGCAGGTAATAAATTAATTTTACTTTGTCCATGGATTTGTTCTACAGAGTAACTACTTGTTAGTTTTTTGCATAATTCTTGGATTAGGGGAGCTCGCGCACCTCTCTTTCTCCATGATTTAATGTTTTATTGCAGGTAGATACTCGTTTTTTGCAGGTCTTAGCAAAACAAAAAAATGTCAATTTGTGGATGAGCAATTCTTGAAAGAAATTTTAGTGAAACAAGGACATTTCATCGAGTTAATTACCTAACAGATTCATAACAAGAAGAAATTAAGAATTGGTTTCCATTTGAAGATTCATGTCACTATTGTCAATTTTTTTTTCAAAAAGATCATTTTTTTTCCATTAACAGATTGATATTCCCTTAGGAAATAACATCATAGTTGTAACTTAATAAAGTGTTGTTTCTTTTCTGATTCCTTTTATGTTTTTGTGTTTCAGTTGTTGATCCCTCCAAATTGTAGTTTCTGTTCTATTTGCAATTGCACAATAAGGACCCCACCATGCAAGTTTCAGTTACAGAAGGCAATTCTTTGGCAGCACCAATTCTGTTATTAAAAAAAAAATTATTTTTTCTTGAAACCTGTACATAAAGTTTGTTTTCTTTTACTTTGCTTGTTTTTTTTGTATAACATTTTATTTCTTGAACCATTCTTACTTTGCTTGCTACAAATTTTTGTTGTTTCTTTCCAAAGGAATAACACTTTTGCTGTTCCTTTTGAAAGGAACAGTGGTATTGCTGTGAGTGTTTTTGCTGTTCCTTTCGAAAGGAACAGCAGTATTGTTGTGAGCATTTTTGTTGTTCCTTTTCAAAGGAACAAAACTTTTTGAGTGCATTTTTCTTGTTTGTGAACAACTTTTTGAGGATTTTTTTAAATTTTTCATGACTTTTTGAAAGGCAAACATACAATTTATGGAAGGATACACAAATTAGAGGTTACCGGAATCAACAAATCAAGGGAAATTGTCATTTTTAAGAAATTGTTTTGTAGTAATAAGAAAAGGAAAGGACACATCTATCTATATCACTTTGCTGTCTTTATTTTCACTAAAACTAATATGATCGACTATCTTTATCATGTTGGTTCTTCCCTAACTCTTCACAACTCTCTTTGATTTTTATTTATTGAATAAGAATAAGTGCATACTTTCTTTATTGAGATGTTCATACTTCTTCCACCATCCCTACTCTTAAGGAGTGTTGAGCCATCCTCTATACATAAATAGGGAAGTGCTACATAAAAAAAGAAGAAAAAACTCTCTATATGGTTACTAACAATTCTATGATATGACAGATGGAGGATAGGGTGTCTCATCAAGAGCCAACCTACCATGATCATAAGGGAGCAGTGAAGTGGCATTCCCATTATGGCCACCACACCAGGGATATGATCCAATGGACAACTCAGAAAAATAAAAAGTCCTTGGAACAGGAGGTCTCATCACGAGCCGGCCTGCCCACCTTTCACTCCTTCCTGGTGAATGACATTGTGATTCATCTGGTCCCCAAGTCAGCACAGTGGCCTCCATCATGACATCACACAACACTTCCCTAGGCATAAATAAAAGATAATGGTTCCAAGGGTGAGAAAGCAACTTTGTCAAGGTTATAGACACCTGTGGGCAACAAAGCTCTGCTGATGGTATTGAAATCATATTTTTCACAAATCAATAGTAATGATAAACCCTTTTCTTATATCTTTATCTAATATCAAATGAGAGTATGCCCCTAAACCCTTTGTTCGGAACCGCTTATGCATGAAATTTATTTATAAATCGATCATAATGGTTTATGTGGATAATGAACGCATAATTTTTTTTTTCGCATCAGTTGTCATTTTCCCTTATTTTCGAATCATTACATAAACATTTCCATATCTACTCACGATTCCAAAATATGCATTGATTTCAGTAATGCGATAATTTGTTGATCATATCATAAGTATGTATGCCTTTTCATGCTGTACAATTGCTATGCAATACGTTGCTCTTCTATTTGCCACCATATTCATACTGCATTTCTATAGAAGTTTTTATGATTGAACTTTTTACATGCATCTTATCTATTGCCATTCAAAACTAAAACTGTGGATTCAAAAAAATTGCATACAAAATTGTGCTTTGTTTACAGGAGAACAACAAATATGGGGGGAGGGGGGGGGGGGGGGAATTCTATCCGCAGCAAAGGCTCGCGAATGCGCACAATTCTTCAGACATGATGTGCTTGCATGGCTTCCACCTTTTGCATCACTTTCAATATCTGCTCAGCCTACATCAACTTCAACAAAAGCCAGTCCCTACATGTCCTTCCACATTTTTTCGGAGGTAACACTTGAGGTAAAATAGCATAATTTTCTGATTTATTATGAATTTAGGAGAATTTCATAAAAATCCATTGAGTATTATTTATCATCATTCATTCCATATCTTTACCACTTCCCATTTTTTTAGATACGTCTCATCTTTTAGTTTGGGGGAGTGTTTATTTTCTTCATTTCTTTCTTATGACCATGTCAGTAATCTTCTTTGATATTCTTATTCATTCTCAACACCTCCCTTATTCCATGTTGTTTTACACTAAGCATAGATTTCAACAGATTGTAGCAACCACCTCTCTTTGTTTTCTAGCATCGCATGAGGACATGCTAATTTTTCAGTTTTGGGGTGGGGAGGGGGGGGAGGAATTGCTACACATGATGGATGCTTTCCACTTTCTTTCTCATTTAAGGAATACAATTTCATTTGTATATAGTGCAGAAATTGTTTTGCATATATCTTTAAAACTATGAACTGAATTCTTGTGATTTTTGGCTAACAAAGAGGTATCATTAAAATACACAAACCCAGATAATTTCACACTAAATTAGTTCATAAAATTTCGAAAATTATGCACTATCATCTACAACCATTTTGTTTATATCTCATGATCCGTGCATCAAAACGATCTGATTTTTGAGAAAATGGTTAATGAAGTTTGTTGTTACTTATGTCACATTTTTCTGCAACTTCATATACATATAGTTGAATGTCAACTGTAAAAATTGTTATGCCTTTATCAAGATTGCTAAAATTGAATATTCATTATTTGAGGAAAAATTCACTTGTTCCATCCATTTCATGAGTTGGGATGAACAATTTTTGCTTGGTTAACACATGGGTTTTGTCTTTGGGTTGCATGAGAACATGCAATATATTCAGTTCTAAGTTGCATGAGGACATACAATATATTCATTTTAGGAGTATGTTGGCCGTGAATATGACCACTTTTTAACACTTATTTCATCCATTTTTACTCTTCTTTATCATGTCATTTATTATAATTTATCATATAAATCCATTTTATAATGATTTATGCTCTTATGGATGAATATTACTTCTTCTCCTTTATTTTTAATAAATTGATAATTATTATGCATAATTTTATCAATGATGGTTTATTAATATATTTTGTACCAACACTCACCATTTTAGCCTCCAAGATATTTTCCAGATTGCAGATTTGATCTCCAAATCATCATCAAATATTCCAACTCAAAAATTCGCTGGAATAAGAAGTGACAATTTTGCAGTTGAGATTCTGGGCAAATGGAGAAGAATCTGGAAAATTTGGAACACGGGTTTTGTCCAGAACAGACCAAATTAACTTTAGTAAAGAACGGTTTGCCCAAATTCGGCCTGTATTGAGAGAAACACAAGGTTCTTTGAGCAAGATTTTCTTATATTTGCTGTTGCGGCCGTCCTCCAAATTATCTTAGCTGCAAATCCAAATTCGACTTGCTGTTGTTGAAAGATAGATGGAAATGTATTTTCTTGTTGATCAATTAGTTAGGAACAATCCAATATTGTTATGAGAGATCATATTTACTATTTAATTTCTCCTCTTTGTGATCATAAAAGGAGAGCATGTATTATGTATTGGAGGATGGAGGAGAGATGGAGAGATTTCCTGTTGTAATTATACAATTCCTCATCGACTCTCATTGATTAAACAGAGATTAACTGTTTGCAAATGCTGTTATGCATGATTAATACAAGAACATGTTGTCGTTTAACTTCTTAGTTCTGCAGTAGCTCAGCGGCGTTTCACCGGTGGTTGAGGGCCCGACCCTGGTGGATCGATCTGCTGTTTGTATCTCTACCTTTTCATTGTTATTGTGAGATAGTTCATATTTTCTTTTATTACAGTTTGCAAGTTAATCGGTTTGCTGTTTAATTGCTTTGATATCAGTGTGTTATATTAACGAATCGCGTTGCTGTTCTTTTATTATTTAACAAGAATCTCAACACTGTATAATTTATCTTGTTAATACCTTAATAGAGCTTCGCTGTTCTATTTCCATTATGGTTTCATTCCACTTGCTGTTCCGTTTGATTGATATTCATTACAGATTGTTGTTCAATAGGATTGGTTATTCGATTCCATTAATTAGAGTTTGTTGTTCATATTTATTAAATAGGATTCATTGTTTGATTCCTTTAATTGCAGTTTGTTGTCCATTTACTTTGCTGTTCATTTATGTTGATTAATTGCAAAGAGTTTTCTTTTTAAGAGTTTTCCTAGTTTACTTTTAATAGCAGCTTTAGTTCAATTTCTATTTCCTTTTAATTGCTTTAAAGCAGGACTGTCAACTGTAGAGAACATTGGTTATTTCTTCCTTGTTCCCAGATTGATTGTCTTGTTCCAGTTTGATTTCAATTGCATCAATTTCTAGAGGAATGAGTTATTGCTACTGTATCCTCGATTGATATTTGCTGAGTGATTGGTTGGATTTCAGAGCATTTGAGTTTATGTTGTTGTAGTTAGATTTCTTTTTCAAGCATCCATTTACTTTTGCATTTAGAACACTGTACTACATATTGAAGAGCATTACTCTTGGATAAATTACTGCCTCAGACTGAGTACACTCTTGAAACAAAAAGTCGTTCCCGGATTGATATTTAATGTAGGATAAATAGGCATTAAAAAGACACCTTTTATACCTCAACAATAGGGAGGCTACAAGTTTTGTTATTGCTCTGTGGGTTTCCAATATGTATTGAGCAGACAACCCTTTTTTGCGGTCAATGAGCAAATTATATGGGATCGACAGCAAGCGAGCCTGCTAAATCTAAGCGAGCCTATCTCTGGTCCATGACTCTATCAACACTGGTGGTTACTCTCTGCGGTATCATATGTGCCTGATCCACGTTAATGGTTGCAGATTGTTGGTTTCTGTTCAAAATTTATAATATGCAGATGCTTTATTTTACGAAGCATTAGGAATATGATGATTATTTTTGCACATTTTTGTATTATGGCATATGTTTTAGCTGGTGTGAATCGATGTATGAGTTATGGTATGGTGAAGTACTTTATGGTATTAAAAGTATGAGGCCTGATCTCAGAACTATGTTTACTGAATCATGTACCACTCCAGGTTATAATTTTGAGCTTTATATTTCACCATGTACTTGTATTCATATGTCCATGTGCAATGAGTTTTATAGAATGTCCATGTCTGATGCTACTATTTTCACCCAGACGATTCTTAATTGATAGTGGAGATGTGAAGATTATTTAAATATGGTATTTTTTTCCTTATTTTATTGAGATAAATTTGGTCTTCTATGTGGTGTTATTGAAAAATTTCAGTAGCTTTGCTCTAAGGTGCAGATTCATACATGTTGTAAACAATATTAACACAAGGGAAGGCCAAAACCATTAGGGACTCACATGTCATGTACAGTGGCAGAATATTTGTTTTGATCGTTCTACATGGGAAATTAATGCATGGAATGCATGAATAACTACTTGACTTCATGGATTACTCATAGGATTTAAATGTTTTTTTATCTATTTATAAAAATAAAAATGTATTATATATCTTTATTAGTGAAGGAGGATATAATTCTTTAAATTTTGGATAAAACTTTTAAATATGATTGTGCAAGTTTGTTGTGTTTTTTTTATAGTGTTTTTTTAAAGATATATGATGAAAATTTCTTAAAATTCACTTAAAACATTTAAGTTGTAATAAAATAAATAAAATTTTAATTATAAATAATTTTAATCAAATTTTCAAAAATCATAATATAATTAATTTCATAAAAATGTTAAAATATGATTGATTTTTAAAAAGGGTTATTTTAGGTTTTTTGTGTTAAAATATGATTGGCTTTTAAAAATTTATTTCATATTTATTTCATTTTTATGGTTTTTTAACAAAATTTCAGATATGCTAAATTAATGAAATATGTAAATTTTATTTATAATTAATCTACACTGAAATTTAGTAAAATGACTAAAGCAGGTTAAGATTAAAGTGAAATAGGTTAAGATTAGGATGGTTGCATAAATGAATGTTAAGGATGTTAAGAATGTACACATACACACACGAAGAGTATAGGTATTTATATACACAAAACACCAAGAGTGCAAGCATCTATATACCCAAAATCAATTAAATAAGTAAACTAGGTTAAGATTAAGGTACTTGTACAAACAAATGTTAGGAGTATTATATATATTAGTATTGCTACCAACTTATTCTACATTTCCTAAATGTCCCATGAAATTATTTGTTATTATTTTTTTGACAGTATATTTAGAATATATGACCTATTTATTTATGCTAATATTTCATTTTTTAAGATGAAAAAAGTAAAAATATCTATTTTAAAGTTGAATAATTAGATACAAGAGAATTTAAAAAATATATATTTATCTTGAAGTTGGATGATTAGATAAAAGAGAATTTGTATAAGAAGTTATTATTTAGGGGAAAATTGGAATATTTGTGAAATACTAAGGCACCAGATATATCCTTTAATTGTAAAATAATTAAGCATAGTTGGTTATATCATAAAATGGTTAATTCTTATTGTTTTATTCTTAAAATCACTATTTCATTTCTTCACATATTTACAAAATATCAATTCAACCCATGCTACCAAGTAAAAAGGGTTTGGTCATATTTTTCCCTATATAAACTAATATGAGGTTTTATCTTTTTTTAATAAAAATAAAGAAACGATGAAAACAACACTTTTATATTTTAGTAATTTTAGAATTTATTATTCAAAAAGTGTTATTAATTCCATGCAATATAGTTGTACAATAAAATTCTAAAAATAATTGTTTGAAAAACATGCCATATACCAAAACTGCCAATACATGTCAATACACAAGTCTTTCTTGGCCATTGTTTTCACATATTTCCTCCAATGAAAGGATCATTCCATAAATTATATGTTACACAAAATTATATTAAACAAATTTTTCTACTCTAATAAATTTGTATGGGAATGGTGGTCAACCCCCTTTCACCAAAGGTTATCCCCCATGCAACCCATGATGAGTGGAAAAGGATTGTATGGTGGGGGCATCTTAATGATGGTATTTCATGCACATTAGTCGTAATGCAAACATGGAAAAACAAAAATCAATTAACTTGGACGGTTGGTTTGAGGCACTTCCACAACTAATATGAATATGGTGTAAAAATGAAAATGAGTTAGCTTTCCAAACATATGATTTTTATTTATATAAAAACTATGTATGACCACATGACATTTGAATTTTCTTAAAATTAGTATGTTATTTTGTTGGAAATAATAATGCACATATTTGCCTACTAGTTTTGGTGTGAAAAATGAAAATGAATTAGCTTTCCAAACATATAATTTTTATTTATATAGAAACTGTGTATGATCACATGAAATTTGAATTTTCCTAAAATTATTATGTTATTTTCCTAAGTGAATTTTTCCTAAAATTATTATGTTCCTTATAAATTATATAATTATAGAAAACACATTGTTCTTGTGCCCAATTTTTTTTTTCAAAAATTCTACTTTTAATTTTATATTTTATGAAATCAAAGAATTCATTATATATTTTAAATTACAAGGCCTTCCATTAATGATAAGTAAAAGGGTCTTAAGATTATCAAACAATATTTTTTAAATGGTATATTTAAATCTCTTCTAATGCAACATATATTTTTTTTCATTAAATGGTTAAGTGAAAAATTATAGAAGAAATAAAATATATATAGATTTTAAGATTCATATGTCAAGAAAAAAACATAATAAAATTGTAAAGAATATTAATATTTAAAAAGATAAATATGTGTTTGAAATGTACATAGTCGATTCTAAATATTTCTATAGTTGTATGGTCATTGGATGTGTGTGTTATATCGAAAAATAACATCGAATATAGAGATAATAAGGGGTATTCATAAGTATAATTTTTCATCAATATCCCATACTTTCAATCATGTATCTATATTACAGACACCCAACTTAACAAACACATATGCTAGAGCCATCACCCACTTGAAAATAATTTAAATATAAAATAACATTGGCATATTATTGAAATCACACACTCACAATTGAAAGAACATACATGCTCCTCAAAGCGTATGCACACTATTGAAATTTTGTGCACGCTTTCAAGAATGCATGCACACTTTTGTGACAATTTTTTTTCCCAACAAATATCCCTCCTCTCCAATAATTCCACCTAAGGTACACGGGGCCTTATACTTTCTCAGGAGAAGAAACATGTACCTTAGGCCACAATGGAAGCCTTTATCCATCCAAAGTCAGGAAGGATGCCTCCACATGGTATCCACTTAGTAAAGATATACCAAAGTTCCTATATTCATGGGATATTAAAAAAAATCCATAACCTCGCTATATATTGACAACAAACTCCTCAAATACTTCAATTGAATCCCATCCCTATAAATCTCTTAAATAGAAATAACCCATGTTTTTAGTATATATCCTTCATTTTTATTGAATACTAATTTTTATACTCCATATTAAAAATAATTCTCCCCTACTCCTCATCACTACCCCCTCACCTAGTATCAATGACATATTGAATTTATTTTTCACAATTTGAAAAAGCCCTTCATGAACGAACATGGTAAGCTATAGGTAAATAAGTTGAATGCTCCTTAAATGCCCCCAACAATAAAAAATGGCCCTTTGAGGGCATCCTTTCCCTATTATTGGAGGATTCAATGCTACTAAGTGGATTTATGTAGTTGGTATGTGTCCAAGGGCCTTGGAAGTGATCTAGGTAAGAAGGTTATGAATTAGGTCCTAGAGAAAAAATTGGCGCATTTATAGAATGTCCTTCTTTAGATGCTTAAAATCTATCTTTAGAGTTTTCGATGCCTCAAAACCTTCTTTAGAGGTTTGAATGACTTAAATAATTATTTAGGAGCTAAGGTGTAACAACCCCTGGTTGATTTCCTAGGTAAATAAAAAATAAGACCAAGGTCATGAGACATGTATTTCAAGTTGAATGTTGAGTAAAAAATAGTGATTGTGTATCACCGGTGATTAATTAATGGTTGTGGAAATCAACAAAGGAGTTGGTAAAGGAAAGTGACATTAATTGAAATTTAATTTATGAAATAAAGTAAAACTGGAGAAAAGGAAGGTGTAAGGTCACATATTTTCATGAGAGGAAATTGAAGGAAAATTGAAGAAACTAGAGGCCTCAATGATAAAAAGGATTATGAGGATCAGTTTACAACCTTCTTTCAATTCTATTTTGGAGCTCTCTTATATTCTCTCTCTCTCTCATACTCTTGAACACTTACATATTTCTTGGAGAACCCTTGGAGCAGTTTGGCATACATCAGATTTGGAGAAAGAAGGCAAAGGAAAGTAGGAAAGCACAAGGGAACAGGTGGATCAAAATATACAACTGGATTTCTTTGAAGGTAACATGTTGCATATGTGATTTCCTTGCTGATTTATAGATGCATGGTATATGCATGTGGTTTTCTAGTTATGTGTTGTCATTAGCATGGATATCTTCTTGGATTGATAGTGGTGTTAGCCTTTCCTTACCGTTTCCTAGATAGCTATGATGTTGTGGGTTTTTTCCACTTGATTGTTTTCAGGTTGGTTCTCATGACCCATTATGGTTGTTGGTTGAAAAAAACTCTATGGAATCCCTAAAAAAACTTGGGTTTACTTACTAGTCCTAGAGCCTATGTTTGGAAAAAAACTCTAGAGCCCTTGATGGGTTGAGTTACTAGTGCTTGGATCCAGGTTGGTGGGTTGAGTTACTAGTTCCTAGAGCCCTGGACAACTTGGGTAGAGACCGAATTGGTTGGTTTGTTTTGGGAAAAATCAATTTCTTCCATGAGAAAAGAAAGGGTAGAATAAATTATTGTAACTCAACCCATAACCTTATAGTTCAACATAACATAACATAGTTCATAATATTTAACGTAGTGTAACATGTACATTGTGAATAACTATAACATAATATAACATAATATAACTATATATATATATATGTTCATGTTTCAACAATGTATCAATGATAGATACATTAAACACATCATGAAAGTGTATTTGGTCTTAGTAAATAAAATCATTTAGACTCAAGGAGAAAATTTGGGATGGTATATTTGATCACTTATTTCGATTGTGTTTACATGGAACTCAATGTACTTTGGTTGATAAATTATCAAAAAATAGACTCTAGAGTTTAGGACTTCATGCTAGATTATTTTTCTTGAGTTTAGAAATGCTTTTTTTTCAAAAAAAAATCTTGAATTAGTTTATATGTATTACAAACAATATGTTTATGCATCCCATATATGTATCCCAACTGCAGGCCATCGTAGTGTGAGAGGTCCTATTATACGTGGCCGGGTTCATGATAGATCACTTAGCCCACCGAGAGTTCATGTTCCCATCATGCTACATCTAGTGGACCTTCTTTGCCCATTTCAGGTACACCTCTTTCATTTTTAAATCCTCTTTAAACTTTATTTGTTTATGTATTGAAAATTTCTTCAACTGACGTGTTTGAAATTAATGTATATGTTATTATGATTCTAGTTTGTTAATTATGTATATGTTAACTTATGTTTATGATTTACAGGTCCTCAATAGGACAAAGCCAAGGATTAGATTTAGCATCAATCCCTCTGTGGGATGACACTAAAACTCATATCACATTAGAGGATGTTACGACCTGTCATAAACATATCACAATAGAGATAAAGAATATCCTTGCCAATTCACTGACTCATCTTGTATTTTCTTTGATGTTGGATAACATGACTAGGTTGAACGAGACATACCAGAGGTCAGGTCCACATAGCCACATATTACAGTTCATACATAGGGTCAGGAGGCATGAGGTTAGAGGCCCAAATTCTTCGGAGGTGGTGAAAGATGCCACCAAGGACATTCATGTTCATGGGTAGGTGTTCAACATTCCTCCAAATATCCCTGTTAAACATAAAGGTCTGACCCCATTGAAATATTTTAGTAATGTTCATGCAACCAATTCCATCCTAATCTATCCTAGGTTATCCTAGCCTACTCTTTCCTATTATAACAGAGCCTAGCATAGCCTAGCCTAGCCTGCTCTATCCTAACCTTTCCTACTCTAGCATATTCAATCTTAGCGTAATCTATCCTAGCATACTCTAGCCTATCCTAGCTTATCCTAGCCTAGTCTCGCATTGTCAAACCTATGCTAGGCTTGCCTAGACTAGCCTAGCCTAGCCTTTTCTATCTATCCTAGCGTAGCCTAGCCAACTCTAGGCTATCGTACTCTATCTTAGCCTAGTATACTCTACCCTAGTCTAATTTAACCTAGCCTAGCTTGACCTACTCTAGCCTACTAGTCTACTTTAGCCTAACTTAGCCTAGCCTAGGATACTTTAGCCTAGCCTAGCCTAACCTACATTACCTTAGCCTAACCTGGCCTACTCTATCCTAACTTAGCTTACTCCATCTTAGCCTAACCTGGCCTACCCTAGTCTAGCTTAGCCTACTCTATCCTACTAGTCTAGCCTACTCTACGATAGCCTACTATATACTAACCTAGACTAGTCTAACCTACTATATCCTTGTGTAGCCTATACTATTATAGTTTAGTCTATCGTAGCCTACTCTACCTTAGCCTAGCTTAACCTATCCTATCCCAACGTTTTCTAGATTACTCTAGTTTAATCTAGCCTAGAGTAGCCTAGTCTATCCTACTACAGGCTAGCTTAGCCTACTATATCCTAGGTTACTCAAGCGTATACTATTCTAGCCTAACCTACTCTAGCCTATTTTGGCCTAACCTAACCTAGCCTACCATAGCCTACTCTATTTTAGCCTAACCTAACCTAGCCTACCATAGCCTACTCTATTTTAGCCTTGCCTAGCCTAGCCTACTTTAGCCTACTCTTGCCTAGCGTAGCCTAAGCTAGTATACTCTAAGGCAGTCTATCCTAGCCTAAGCCTAACTTAGTATACATGCCTAGCCTACTCTCAGTCAATCTATATATATATATATATATATATATATATATATATATAGATATATATATAAGATTATTAATGAATCATATATTCAAAATTGATCTTAAAAAGTGTTTACATTACAATTTTGTTTTATAATATAGATTTAATTATAAAAGCATTATCATTCTATATTATATAATTCAAACATATTTTCATTATACATTATTTTATTTTAATTAAACCCTATTAAGCCCTATTCAAATTTATAAGAATGTTTACATCAACATTAATGAAACATATATTCAAAATTAATCTTAACAAACATTTACATTACTATATAATCTTATGATATAAATTTTAGTAGAATAATATATATTTCAGTAGAAAAATAATATTACTTTATGTTATGTATAATTAATGAAAAAAAGTATTACATTATTTTATTTAAAAAATATATTATAATATAGAACTTAATAACATATTAACTATCTAAATTTTAAAATCATAAAAAAAATTATAAAGAAAAATGATTTAAAAATAAAAAATATAATATTAATAAAAAAAATTACAACCAAAATTATTTAAAAAAAATGATATGCATTTATATCTAATTTAATAATAAAAATATAACTATAATAATTATATAAAAGAAAATTTTTAGATATAAAATTAGAAGATATAAACTAAAACATATTCACTAAATATAAAAACATAATTCACATATACTTTTGGGAAAACCCATTTAATCCAAACTATATGGTTGCAGAAATTAAATTTAATGATAAAAATGAGAAACTATGAAAGAATGATTTTGAGAGTGACAAATTACACCAACCTATTTTAATAATTAAAAACAATACTCAACCAAACAACACCACATAAATGTGAATCTTATTTAAATAAAAGAATTACACCACCTCATTTTAATAATTAAAAACAATACTCAGATCAAACTACATAAGTGAGAATTTTATTTAAATAAAAAAATTGATAGTGAAATTTAATTAATTTAAATAAAATAAAACTACACAAAAACTACATGTACAGTAAAAACTACTTTTTACATCTCCCCATTGGAAATTTTTAGAAACCAAAAACGCATTGGAAATTTGAACTTTAATTTTAACGGTACATTATAAATTGACATACTACGATGATTTAATAAAGGCGACATAACTTAAACAAATGCTTCAAAGTCAAATGATTGTGCTTACAAATGCTCCTCTGAGAGATCTTAAAGTTGTTGCAACAGCTAATGACGGAGAAGTCCCACACGAAGTCAGGTGAATATTTTTGCGGAGTCGTCTCTCCTTTCTGTGGTATACTTTTCATAGAAAAATGCATGGCGGGTTTCTAGTTCGGGCAATACTTTCTTTTTCCAGAAAGGTGTTATATATATATAAAAGTTGGTTTGGGTTGGGTTCCATATATATATATATATAAAAGTTACACATGTTATATAGATTCAGCGCACAGAAATCGACCTTTCCCATCGTTGCAACCTCACCCTCCCATTCCTTACTGTATAGTGTTTTAATACACACTTCGAATTTGGCATGGGTACTTTAAAAACCAAAAACCTTTTGGAGCATTAATCTCCATAGATTTTGGGATATATAATCAGAAACCTTAATCGTGTACAGTAATTTTTTTTTTCTCCCACAAACACGCAAAGTATGGGAGTTTGACCCCTAAGAGAATTGACTAAGATGGAACCAGGAGAATTGAACGCTTAATTCCTTATTAGAGTGTTTAATCGTCTAGTTTTTCTCCTCGGAACACTCCAATGAAGCCCAGTGGACCTAAGTATGGGAACGAAGATGGAACAAGAATCGTAGTGGTAGAAAATACATCCAAAAAATAAAAGAAAATATTTCTGGTGCGGTTTGAAATAGAAAGCCCCACTTCCCATCATTACAAGGTTGAAAAGATTAAAAGAATAAAACCTGAAACGAAATGACTAGGGTTTTCCTTGAGAGAAGAGTTGAAGGAAAACATGCCTGTAATTGAAGGATTCGAGTAGCAATGATCATGCTTTACCAGCTCAGCGCAGCTTGTTCCTATCCATAAACTAATCGAACAGATCCCTCGAACAATCTTTACATAAATGAATGGAATGCATGACATTTGAGATAAAGAAAATAATTCGCATGAGATTTGATATATAAAGCAATCACTGCAATGAAATTAAAAAGATCTATGCAGCTAGTGGACAAAAGCAGAGTGGAAATGAAATAATAATATATACCTGAAATTAAAAGAATCCATTAATGAGATAGAACAGTGACTGTTGCTCTGCCACCATTCCTTTGAAGTTGGGAAACTGTTCGCCTTATCTCCTGTCACACTGAGACTCACACAAACCCAGATGCACACCAGATCACACAAGACATAGACACGATGAAGAGGAGGAATTCAAACCACCCAGAGCAAATGATAATATTTTTGCAATCTTCTATATATTTTGATATATTGTTGCTTTAAACGGATATATATCTATTAACAGATATATATCGTTTCTTGAACAACCATTTAAAGAGCAAAAGCTTTCAACGTCTATATGCCTCTTTTTTTGAACAACCCTTTACTAGAGATTCCCTATCAGTGCAACCGTGCAGGAGTGGGCAATTGGTCTCTCGTTTTCGGCAATAGTCTCTCCCTTTTCGGTTGATTTGTTATGATACTGATATTGATATATAACCGTCTTGATAGTGATATATCAATTCTTTAACAGATAAATCCAACCGTGCAATTAGTCCCGTCGTTTTCGGCAATTGATGACCCCAGAGGGATCGATAGATTTTTATGGAAAACTGAAACATCGTCATTGTGTCAGGATGGAGGGAGTGGCTTATTTTTCCAAAATAAGAAACATGGATGGAGTGGGTGTTTTTTAAAGGAATTGAAGTGGAGTTGGAAGGTGCTATTTTTAGAATAATGATGTAATATGTAATAATCACATCGTTGTGTCATGAGCTTTAAATCTAGATTTCTTATTTAATGGATGATAATTATTTAGATGGGTAACTATTTGCTACGTTTTAAACCAACGAGGATAATTGGAATGACAGTTGCATGGTAGTGAGGATGGAGAGACTGCTTGAGGTTTTTGAAATAACGTTTTTTTATTTTTCTACCAAATTGAAGTAAATGCTCTTTTTTGTTTTGAAAAATAAACTCATTATTGTGTTTTTCTTTTGAAAATATTTAAACGTTGTTTTTTCAGGTCATTTTCGAAAAATGGTGGTGATGGGTAACTGTCTGCTGGCTTTTAAATCAAGTGAGATAACTGGTAGTTGAGTGAGGTAGGTCATTTTCTAAAAATGATGGGTGATGGGTAACTGTCTGCTGGCTTTTAAATCAACTAAGATAATTGCTAGTTGAGTGAGGTGGCGTGGTTGCCTTTTGTTATTTGTGAAATATTACATTGTTCGTGTGTGAAATATTCGTGTTATTTGTGTGATTGAATCCTCTGTCTCTCCAACAAATAGGTATTGGAGTTGAGGAAGGATCAGAGATCTGTGGGCATGAAAAGCCAATGAGGAGGCCAAAAGCAAAAGGCCGAAACTTTTTTTACACAAATTTTTTTTTTACCCACGCTCCGCACATTTTTAGTGCAGGACCTACGGAGATCCGCAAGGAAGGACCGCATCCTCCTTTGTGTTGTCATTCTTTCCCAACACTCAGCAGCGACATTGTTATATACACCACAAAAATGACAAATTTTCTTATTCCATGATATACGTTCATGATTAGCAACATGCTTATAATCAAAATCAATTTGCGAATATCGGGACTTGTTATACCTTTCCTAGTGGTCTCTAGTGCGATCATGCTGATGAGAGCTTGCCTCTGCTCTTCTATTGTGACATGCACTTCCATGAGATGATGGTGAAGTGTTCCCATCAATCCTTTTCCTTGGTGAGTTCAATAATGTTTGTTTTCCTTTGATTTAATTATGGTGATGAGAGCTTGCCTCAACTCTCTCTCTACAACATGCACTACCATAAGATGATGGTGAAGAGTTGCCATAATTTTCTCTCCTCGATGGTTTCCACAATGTAGTGAGAACTTATAACATCTTCGAACATTCTCCTTCAGCATATCCCAAACCTGCGTAGCGAGCTCTCTTCACAACCTCCAATGGTTGAGTTATGTCTTGGTCATGAATGCCAATTCCTCCTCCTTTGAAACTTTTCAGATCCTCTAATGTGCCTTAGCTCTGTAAATCCTTCTGCCTCACATTTAATAATGTCATCTTTTCTTGGCCGATTTTCCAGTGATAATACTTGTCCTAGATTAGACTACTCTAGGATATCCTACCCTATCCTAGCCTACCGAATTCTTATCTTAGCCTAGCCTAGCCTACTCTATCCTAGTCTACCTAACCTATCCTACCTTAGCTTATCAGAAATTAAATGAAAGTACTTTTTCCTACCCTAAGCAGAATTCTACCTAGCCTACTTTTAGCCCAAGCCTAACCTAGCCTTGATTACACATGGTTACCCCACTAACCTAGCCTAGCCTACCTCTAAATATACTATAACCTAGCCCACTCTAGTACTACTCTATTATAGCCTAGTTTACCTAGCTTACCGTAGCCTAGCCTACTAGCCTACTTTAGCCTAGCCTAGCCTACATTAGCCAATCCTAGCCTACTTTAGTCTAGCCTAATATAGCATAACCTTCTCTAGGCTAGCCTACCCTAGTGTATCATATCCTAACCTTTTCTAGCCTACTCTAGCATACGAGCCTATTGTATCCTACCCTAGCCAAGCCTACTCTTTCCTAGCCTAACCTAGACTTGCCTACTCTATCCTAGCCTAGCCTACTTTAGCATATTCAATCCTAGCTTAATCTAGCCTAGTGTACTCTATCCTAGCCTCCCCTACTCCATCATATTCAATCCTATCCTACTCTACCTTTCTTAGCACACTCTTTCATATCATAGCCAAGCCTACTCTTTCCTAGCATAACCTATCCTAGCTGATTATATCATAGCCTAGCCTACTCTAGCATATTCAATCCTAGCCTACTGTAGCCTAGCCTAGCTTAGCTTATGCTAGCCTAGACTACTCTAGCCTTTTCTAGCCTACTGTAGCCTACTTTAGTCTAGTTTAATCTAGCCTAGCCTACTATTGCATAGCCTTCTCCACTCTAATGTATCTTTGCCTAGCCTAGCCCACTCTAGGCTAGTCTACTTTATCATATGCTAACCTACTCTAGCTTAGCCTAACCTAGCCTACTCTATCTTAGTCTTGTTGAGATTGCAACAAGATGATGAGCTTAGTGGAAAGAAGTCGCCTTCACTAAGTGGGCCCGCAAAGCATATTTTGGCGCAAAGTCTATTTTTAGACTATGTCTATTATTAGACATGTCGATCATATTCTATGAGTTGCAGGATGCTATTTGTGGATGGTTGGTCAAGTTGGAAAAATAGATGGACTTCTATTTTTAGACATATTGGGCAGAATCTATTTTTATATTACCAGTCTAAAAATAGATATGTCAACTATTAGCTCTTAATAATATTTGGACTATAAACATTATCTTATTCTCTTGGAGCACTTCAGTTAAGTGCACAGATGGGGCACAAGAGCTGACAGAAGGAATTATGCTATTCCTGAGGGTTAATTGGAGCTATTTCATGGATACTTCAGTTAGAACTCATGTGACAGAGTTTGGTGGAGTTATTGAGGTAGTTGGTGGAGTTGTGTTCAATTTAACTAAGTTAAACATAGTTGAGCTAGTTGTATCTAGTCTAACTGATTGATACACTGGTGAGAGTGGTGTGAATTAATTATTGATTAATTCACTAATTATTAACCCATTAATCAACTAAAGAATACATCAGTTAACTACAGTGCATGGACAGTTTCAGTGTAGACCAATGAAGAGATAGGTGAAAGAGCAGTGCGAATATCAGTTGTGACTATACTGGTGCATGAGTTTGCACCACACATTGATGGAGATGCCAATGAGGATTATGTGAGAAAGGATGGAACAATTGAAATTCATTCAGAGCCATTCTTCAGTAGTGATTGTGCAATAGAGGCAGGCTAGCAGGTGGCAGAGCTTGGAGCATGTGATTTGCTAGATCGGACCTGTTTAGTGTGTAGCAATTGTAGATTGTACTAAGAGCTTGTGAGGATCTGTGTATGATGATTGTTACATGATATATATGACATATAATATACATATATTTGGGGGTTTTCAGCTTTAAGCTTTCCCATAAATTACTGTGTTCATATGTGTGAATTTTTATGGTTTTAATGTGTGCATGCAATTGATTTTATTTCCGCAAGTAATGATCAATAGTAGAAGAGATTATGTATTGTGCATGAAGTCAAATAGTGTGTGATCAAGAGAATATCGGATGTATAACATATCAGTTATATAATTTCTACATGGTATCAGAGCGATATTGATCATTACAATTTAGCATCAAGGGTTGAGTTTTGTGCTGGTGGAATTTGAATTTGCAGCAGTGTTTTCTTGGTGTCGAAGTTGAGATGTCCTTCAACGGATTACGATTGGAGTATTCCCTTGAGGGCAGCTCAAATTATATTTCATGGAAGGACAGGATGGAGGTGGTGCTGGATGACAATGGGTTGAAAGAGTTCATAGATGCAGAAATTCCAAAACCTGCTTCTAGCGATGCTGCCGCACTTGACGCATGGCAAAAGAAGACAGAAAAATGTCGAAGCATTCTTTCGGAAGCTGTGAAGGATCACATAGTGTCCAGACTTCATGGTAAAGCTTCTCCATTCTTTATGTGGAAAGCTTTGACAGACTTGTTCCAAAGCAAGAGCGACGAGAGGAAGTTGGCGCTCAAGGATAAACTTAGGAACATAACAATGGAGAAAGGCGACAGTATACCCAAGTACCTCACGAAGTTTTTCCAGTGCAGGGATGAGCTGGGAAGTGTGGGGGTTACTGTAGATGATGAGGACTTGGTGATCTTGGCTCTCCTTGGGCTTCCGAAGAGTTGGCATTCCTATCAAGACTCTGTCAATGGTCGGGAGAAATTGCCAGGATGGGAGCGACTTTGGTCGGATCTTGTGCAAGAGGAGACAAGGTGGAATACCAGGGATGGTTCTTCATTGAATAAAATTGTGCTTTGGCTGCCAAATCAAGGAAGGGGAAGAGCAAGAAGAATGCTTCTCAATCTGGTGCGAAAGGCAAGAAGCAGGACATGTCCAAGGTGAAGTGCTTTCATTATCACCAACACAGACATTACGCCACTAATTGTTCACAGAAGAAGAAAAATAAGTAGGTTGTTGGATCTGCAGCTGGAGAGGCCTTAGCCTTGTAGTTTGAGCTAGATTTTTCGCTGGTCGCATGCTTGGTCTCAAGTGTGATGGGTTCAATGTGGTTTCTTGACAGTGGTACGTCTTTTCATATGACTGGAGACAAAGATTTGTTTACTGATCTGGATGAGAGAGATCTTGGAGTGCACATCGAGATGGGAGATGATGGTAGATACAGTGAAAGCGGTATCGATACCATTTCCTTTGACAGAGAGATTGGTAAACCCTTCGTATTGAAGGAAGTGATGCATGTTCCAGGATTGAAGAAGAATCTGATCTCAGTGGCCATGTTAGAAGACAAGGGATATGATGTTGTCTTTAGCGAGAGAAAGGATTTCCTGCTCAGTAAGGCAACTGGTGAAACCTACAGGATAGGGGGTTCGAGTTAAGAACCTTTATCAGTTGCAGGTAGATGGATGCGTAGCAATGGCAGGCAAGGAAGAAGGAGTGGTGAGCTAGGATGATGGTGAGCTATGGCACAGGAGATTGAGCCATCTTCACCATGGTGCTTTGAAAATTTTGCAATAGATTTTTACTAGGCTTCCCAAAGGTACACTTGCGCAGTCAGATCAGTGCAAGGGATGTACTTTGGGAAAATTTGTGAAAGCCACCTTTCACGAGAAGGATAGACACTCCATGACGATCCTTGAGAGAATTCACACAGACGTGTGTGGACCTTTCCCAGTAGCTTCGACAGCAAAGCACAGGTAATATGTGATATTTGTTGATGATTTTTCTCGTAAGTGCTAGATCTTCTTCATGCAGAAGAAGAGAGAGACATACTCAAATTTCTGTGAGTTCAAGGCACTGGTTGAGAAAGAATTGGGGAAGCAAGTGAAGGCTCTTAGGAGCGACAATGGTGGTGAATTCATCTATGGTGAGTTCAAGGACTTTTGCAGCGCTATTACACTAAAATCTGTCATCCTGACATTTTACTATGAGTATGAGCTCATTATTACTCATACTTCCTCCTTTTGCAAGTCTAACATATCAGCTCCTCATGTCAAGCTTTCAAAATCAGAGAAAAATCCCTAAAAATCCCCTAAACCTTGGTATCGCACTTTCTCTGTTCATTCCCTACGGTCCCGCACCTAAATTTCAGCCTGCCTGCGGAACCATACCGCACGTTCTTTGTGTTATGGGTGCAGACCTCTATAAAACATAAAAAGGCGAGAAGGTAAAGATGAAAAGTGAATTTCAGATGAATTCTAGAAGATTCTAGATGGGAATTTTCGGGAATGGATATACTTTGAGAAGGTTCATGCATGCCTCACTTGATGGAGCTAACCCCTTGATGTAAGGAGCTAATCCCTTTGAAGGAGGATTCTATCCCTTCATATTTGGAACAAGAAACCTCCTCTTTTCCACTATAAAAAGAGGCCTTGGGAAGCCTCAAAGGGAGTTCAAGATTAAGATATTTGAAGTTAAATGCTGTTAAGATTCAGACTCAATTAACTAAGACTTTCTGTGAGGTTAAATCACTCATCTCTACTTGTCTTGGTTCAAAGAGTGCAATGCTTGTCAAATTAGAAGATATTCCTGCTTCGGACCCCAGGAGGACCTGCACAACATCAAGGCACAGGTTGTAAAGGTTTTCTTTATTTGAAGTTAGTACAAATATACTCATTTCTCTCATTAAACTGTCGGTTCATGGTTTATTTCATAAATTCCTTGATCATTATGATAAGTATGGTTTATAATAATGTCTATACAGGTGCTTCGTAACCTTTTTTCTTGTTTGTGACTATAGATTCACGAGGAATGTTCTTTCAGTGCACGAAAAGGACTTCAACGAAATCAAGCAAGCGCTGGACATAAGGTAGGCCTTACACCTATATAGTGTTTTTATGAATCTTATATGCTTAGAGAGAGATTAGTATAATTGGCTGTTTGTTGCTAGTTACTTTTAGTACTAGAGAGATCGGTCTTGTCCGCAAGATGGATTAATCTACACAACAAAATGGCGATTCCACTGGGGAAGAACTTGTTGTTTTTGGTTCTCTTTTATTTTTGATTTGAGGAAACATTTTTGCTGGTTCTTGATTGATACATATCTATCTGGGCATTTTAGATTTTCCCTGTTTTTGAAAATTTAGAAATATTTCAAGTTTTTCTATAATTTTTCCTAGGACCGCACTCTGACCTACTTTGACAGTGCGGGCAGGTTCGCACTTTCTCTATAGAATACAGTGCGGGACCGCACCTGTCAATACTAGTTACCTGCGGACCCTGTAAAAATTTTAGAAAACCTCTAGATTTCTTTTTCTAGTTTGTTTTTAGCTTTTTGGTTTCTGCCCATACTGATTATTTGTTTCTATCAAGAATTCGTTGTAAATGAACTCCAACAGTGTTAATGTTTTGATGATTTTCTAGAAGATTTTGCTGATTGGATTGTTTTTCCGCTTGGTCTTTGTAGTGATTCGAACTTTTGACAATTTGCAGTATCTCAGATTACATTGATCTCTTTTTGTCTTTTGAATCTGACCTCATTGTGAAAACATCCTATATTGAGACATTAAGCCTTTTGTTTCTTTGCAAATCTTCGAAAAAACTTGGTTCAAAGTTTTGAATTTCATTTTTTATAAAAACATAAATTGAGTGTTTTCGATCTGTTTGTTATCTGAACGAATAGATTCTTAGTTTGCTGAACAACTAAGGAAAACATTCATATAAAAAAAAATCTAAAAGCTTTTACTCAATTTAGATCATAGATCTCAGACATTAAATTTTGTAGTTTTGAGTAGTTTTAGTTTTGTAGCTTTCTTTCAAAATAAAATTGTTTTGTAGCTTCTAGTTTGGAAAAGAAAAGGATTTTTCTCATGAGCTTTGATAGTTTATTGAAAAGACAAGATATTTTCTTTCAATCATTTTTCATGTTTAAAGAAGGAATTTAAAAAGATCACATTCTCTAACTCTTTCTTTAGATAGAAGCTTCATTGAAAGAAAAAGAATTGACTATCATCATAGGTGCATTTTAGTTTTTTTGGAAGTCGAGTCTTCACATCATCCAAAGTTTCATCTCCGCACCCATTGACTTAAGAAACAGCTCTTAAAAGTAACGCTTAAATAAAATTCATCTAGTAATCTTTTTATTTCTAGGGCTCTTATCACCAACATAGCTTAGGCTAGTATCTTGGAGTAGGGAGTAATTAACTCTCCAAGATAGCTAAAACAAACAAGTAGACAAATCTTGCGGTAGGAAGAATTCTAGTTGTTGCATGTATACTCTGGGAAGCTCCTCTTAAAGGAGTTAAGCACGAGATCATATCTGAACCAGTGGGGTAATCAATCCTTCCTCATTGGGAACGATAGAAGATATACACGTATTAAAAATGGTAAACCTCGAATAGACCATTGTCGAGGAGCCAGGGGTCACTTGTCGGTAAACCTTGGATTATTTCAAGGAGCCTTCAAGGGGATTGAGCTTTTTTACTCTGCCCTTGCGTGTGTGTCGAATCGTAGACTGTTCCCCCAGGTATATTTGTTTCAGTTGGTAACCTTAGAGGCCATAATATTTAGGATTCTTTCCTAAGGTGACGGTGGAGGGAAGATCCCACTGTACCTAGAACAGACGTCGACTAGACTCACTTGGACTCTCTGGGGGGTTCTCTTCACTCGAGATGGTTTTGTGAAGAAACTTGTGTCGGTCTATTTCATTAAGCAGGTTGTCGAGGTAACTGTTCCAACCACCCTTTTCGTGTTAAACTTCTGCTAAGTTGGATTTAATCACCAACTAGTGTTTTTAATACGGAAAGTTACCTATTTGTGTGTGGTTTGAACTCTTAGATTTTTAAGCGAATGATTCAATTGTTTGTTTCTTAGAGACTTTAGGTGTTTTCATTGAAATTTTTCTTTGTTTGCGTGTGATTAGATAATTTTTAATCGTGGCGGAATTGCCAAGACAATCCCGGAGAATACAAGGGAAACCCCCCGAATATTCACCAAGTCAACTTGAAGGGCTTCGAGCTCTGGTACCACACAGTAGCCGTAGACTTAGGTCAACAGAAGTTGAAAGCTCAGCTATAGTTATACATCCCGATCATCAAATACCTACAACAGAATACATTCAAGAACCGATTTCAGTTTCTGAAGTTACTGAAAGTGTTTCTCCTTCTGGTGAATTATCTGACGAACCTGAAATCTCTGAACCTGAAACTGAATCTTCTGTGTTAGAAACATCCTCAGGATTTGTTACACCAACTTCTAGCGATCCAGGTTCACCTAGGGTAAGAAATATCATTACAGACAATCTTCCCTCTCGACTTATTTCTATTGAAGAACTTACTAATCCAGACGAAGACATATCTCTTCCCAACTCCCCTCAATCGTTAAATCTTAGGGAGCGTGAATCTATTTTCTACAGCCCTATTCGAACTAATCCTTGGTATCTCTCTTTAACAGATTTTTTAGAGAATCCGGGTCTTGCTTTTTATCCACCTCGAGTTCCATTTCATCCTACACCCAGAGGTTATTATCCATCATCTTTTATGGCTGGAGAGTCATCCATGTTTTCTCAAACACCTGAATCATTTTTACATGGTGGTCCTTCTGTTCCTTCGGGATATCAGTATTTGTGAGGTACTTTCTCGGGAGCAACTCCTCAACCCATCGAAAACGTGTTATCATCTGGTCATGATGGACTTAAAATTGAAACGTCGAACGCAGAGCAAATTTTTATGATGTCTGGTAATATTCCCAATCCTCAAGCTCAAGGCAGTCAGTTTCCTTCTGGGGGCCAACCTCAGGGAACTCAGTTACCGCCTGGGGGGAAAACTCAGGGTAGTCAATTACTGCCTAGGGGGCAACCTCAAGGTAGTCAGTTACCACCCGGGGCACAACCTCAAGGTAGCTTTTTCCCAGGACAAACTGTGGATCCATATTATTTTGAGGGGCAACCCCAAGGACAGTACATACCTCAGGGTTATCAACCTCAAGGACAGTACATTCCTCAAGGTCAACCCCAGACTCAATATGCTCCTCAGGGTCCTCAACAACCCCAACTTCAGTACATGCCTCAAGGTTATCAACCTCAAGGGCAGTACCCAATGCAAGGTTACCAACAGCCTTCTGGTCAACCATCTGTTCAAGGAGCCGGAAATTTACCTTTTAATTATCAACCCTACGTTCAACCAGGTTTTGGTCCTTACGTTCAACCTTCTATGGGACAATACCCCGGAACTATGGTGTTGGATCCGTCCCAATATCAACAGCCTTTGCAGCCTAATGTGCAGTTACCTTACCAACCTGGCCAGCCATTGGTTTCTGGTCCAACCCAGCAACCTGTTCAGCCAGCTATTCAAACTCCTGCACCTAGTTCAGTTCAGCAGACTGGGCCTAGTACACCTCAAACTCCACCTCAAACTGCTACAACTGCTGCAATGTCTGTTCAACCTGTCACACCTATTTCTGGAGTATCTGTAGCCCCGAGTTCGGCTACCCCTGTATCCGTGAAAATCCCCCAAGTCTCTATACCTCAGTCAAGACCTTCAGTTCAGACTTCAGTTCAGATACCTATAGGACAAACCGGTACAAGTAAAGTTGTTACAATTAAACCTCAATTTACGTATCAACCATACCAGGGACAGCTGCAATTCGGTCCCTATGTACATAATCCAAACTATCAGTATCAACCATACCCTGGTTATACTTATCAGCAACCTCAGTATGGTCCGGTTCATGCTGGTTTTCCGGGAGGTTACACAATACCTAATGCTAATCCGATTCCTAGTTATCCTGGGTATCCGCCTCCTGGATCTGCTTTGGCTTCTCAAGGTTTTCGTGACCCTAACCGTCAATTACCGTTCATCGCAACTTTGGACTTACCTGATTTGACGCACCTTACAAATGATCCTATTTTTTATTATCAGAACTGGCCGCCAATGCCTCATAAGTTGCCCAGTGATATACCAAAATTTGAAGGTAAGTCAGGAGAGGATCCATCGAATCATGTTATGAATTATCACCTTTGGTGTGCATCTAATTCAATCATTGATGATTCGATTCGTTTACGTCTTTTCCAAAGAACCCTTATAGGTCTTGTAGCCAAGTGGTACATTGAGTTGCCACGAGGCTCGTTTCATAATTTCAGTCAGTTAGCAACATATTTATTAACTCATTTCCAGTTTCTTGTCAAATATGACAACGGTACAGAATTATTAACTTCGCTAAAACAATCTACGTCCACGTATATTTCTGATCATATTCATGAATGGCGACGTAGACGACGTTTGGTGAAAGTTTATATTCCGGATCAAATTTTGGCAGAATGGTTTGCTAAATCATTGTTACCCTAGATCACTGAAGATGTAGCTAAGGCTGGTGTTGTTACTGAAGAGCAAGTAATTGCTCAGGCTCAGTACCTTGACCTTGTTTATACGCAGTTAGGTACTCTACATGAGAAAATTTCCGATCTTCCAAAACAAGGTCAAATAGCTACCGCTCCTTCAGGGTCTCATGCCGCTAACGGTATGATTGGTACAGTTAGTTCTAAAAGTAAGAAGAAATCCTCAAAGAATTCTTCTCCAATTATAACTTTACCTGATTCCCCGAAAGGAGAATCCTCTCAAGAAGTTTCTGCCGATATTCATGTCGTTGAAACATCTACGACAAAATCAAAATCCGGTGGTAAAAAGAAGGGGAGGAACAAAAACAAAAAGAATTCGAAAGAGAAAACAGATAAAGATGAATCCAATGACGAAAAACGTAAACCTCGCTATCCTTGCTTCATTTGTGAACAAGATCATTTCACGAAAGAATGTCCATATCGAGATGAGGTTACGAAATTTGTTAAAGGATCGCAACAACCTGTTGTCTTGAAGGATCCTTTTCCAATTCAAGATAGTAAGATGATTGGTTCTTCCTCGACTACTTTAGAAGAGCCTATTATGATGATGTCTCATGTAAGGATTGTGACGCGATCGCAAGATTACGGTTCTAAGAATCCTGTTGATGGCAAAGAAGCATAGTCTTCTAATGTGAATACATCGAATACAACTCCTCCTGTTTCCGGTCTGCTACAGATCGAGAAAAAAAATCCAGACTTGATAATCAAACCGCCTGCTAAAGGTGTTCTTCGTAAATCAGCTTTCAATCCACATGCGAGGGCTGCTCAGAATTACAACATTGTTGAAGATTTAGATGTTTCTCCTTTAGCAATGTCGGCTTTGGAAGTGCTGCAATTGTGTCCAGCACAGCGTAAATTATTATTGTCTGCCATAGGAGTTGTCGATGTTCAAGATTCTAACCTTATAATCTTCAATTTAGAAAATAGTACACCATGTCTTCCTCACCAAATGGCTTTCCAGATTCGAGTGTTAGTAAAAAACAGACCTATTTTTTAGACTGTGGTTGATGAAGGAGATTCAACGTGTATTATGTCGATTCACTGTTGGAAATCTCTTGGTTCTCCTACACTTAACCAATATCCGAAGATTCTAAAAGCTTTTGATGGTCGAGGTTTTCAAACTTACGGTATTTTGCAAGATTTATCCATAGGGGTTGAAGGTAAAATCGTTAATCTAGATGTGGAAGTGGTTGATGCCCCTCTAGATTACAACCTTCTTCTGGGTCGTAGTTGGTCCTATGCTATGACTGATGTTGTCTCTTCAGTCTTTCGGCTCATAAAATTTCCATATCATGGAAAGATCGTGACAATAGATCAATTAACTTATTTTTCATCTGACCCAGCCTCTACAGAAACAATCCAGCACATTGGTAAAATGGCTATCCCTTATAAGGATGTTGGAGTAGGATTGATTAAATATTCTGGTTTACTAGGAACTTTTTCTTTTCCCCCTCCTAATGTATTTCCTTCTACTGCAACTATTCATATGATTTCGTCAGACATTGTTATGTTTGATGATCCTTGGATTATACCTTCAGAATATGAGATAGATTCATTTGATGGTGTGATGCCCTTGAGTCCATTCGAAATTGCATACCAGGCTGTACAGTCATTTTCCGACCCTTCTTCAACCGAAACCAATCCAATGAATGGCATCCAAGAGGAATCACTTTCTATATCTAGTTCAGTTACAGCGACATTTCCTAAACTTGTTCATACAGATGAGAAAATTCGTGAGTTTTTGTCTGTTGATGATTTACCATGGGAAGATTTACATCATCGATCTTCATTTTTACCTGAATTAGATCATTTTGAAAATGATTTCGCTTCAATTTTTACTGCTGAATATGCCAAGGAACCTCAGAATCCATTGCAAAATCCTGATTCTGAGTTAAATTTGGAAAATATATCTAGAACGGTTCCAATTGACATTTCAGTAAAACCAGGAATAATTGAAAACATTCATATAGGTGCTTGTTGTACAGATGAAGAAATTCGGACTTATAAAGCCCTATTTCAAGAATTCTGTGACGTGTTTGCCTGGTCTTATGAAGAAATGCCAGGAATTGATCCATCGATCGTTGTTCATGAAATTAAGACTTACCCGGATGCTAAACTTGTTCGTCAACGATTACGTCAAATTCATCCTAGAAAAGCTGCTGCTATAAAAGCAGAAGTTGAAAAATTACTTCGCGCAGGATTCATTTATCCAATTCCCTTAACGGATTGGGTATCGAATATTGTTCCTGTGACTAAAAAACAAGGAACGATAAGAGTATGTATCAATTATAGGGATATTAATCGAGCGTGTCCAAAAGATAATTATCCAACTCCCTATATCGATCAAATAATTGATGATTGTGCTGGCAGTGAATTATTTTCCTTCATGGATGGTTTTTCTGGCTATAATCAAATAAACATACTCCCTGCAGATCAACCTAAAACAACCTTCATTTTTCCATGGGGAACATTTTCTTATTGTAAACTACCTTTTGGACTAAAGAACGCTAGAGCAACTTTTCAACGGGCTATGTCTTACGCATTTCATGACATTAAGCACATTGTCCAACCATATCTCGATGATTTACCTGCTCATTCATTACGTAGGGCCAATCATCCCATTCATTTACGAGAAATTTTTATGAGATGTAGGCATTATCGGATAAGGCTGAATCCGCACAAATGTGTTTTCTGCGTAGAATCAGGTCGATTACTGGGATTTGTTGTCTCAAGAGCAGGCATTCGTGTAGATCCATCAAAGGTCGAAGCTATTATTAAATTGCCTCCTCCTTTGACTTTGCGCCAACTCCAAAGTTTGCAGGGGAAAGCAAACTTTTTACGTAGATTTATTCCTAACTATGCCGAGCTTACAAAGGGTTTTACCCGATTGTTGAAACAGAACATTCCGTTCTTTTGGGATGAGATCGCTGATCGATCTTTTGATGCACTTAAACACGCGTTGACCCATGCACCATTATTGCATCCTCCCAACTACAACCAAGATTACATTTTGTATCTCGCTGCTTCTCATTCCACCATTGGAATGGTACTAGTTCAGGAAGATGAATCTCACAATGAACATGTGATTTATATCTTAGTCAGAATCTGCATCCGACTGAAATTAAATACACACATGTGGAGAAATTGGCCTTGGCAGCTGTTCAAGCTATCCAACATTTTAGACATTACATCTTGTTACGTAAAACCACGGTAATTTCTAAGTGCAACCCTATGATGTATATTTTGACCAAACAATTGCTAGGGGGAAAATATTCTAAATGGATAGTTATCCTGCAGGAATTTGACTTGGAATTTGAGAAATCCAAGGCAAAGAAATCTTTGGTATTTGCGAAACTAATGTGCGATTTCCCCTCTACTGATACTGAAACAATGGCAAAAGAGTCTATTGTGGACGAATCTTTGTTTCTTATCAGTACACTTGATCCATGCTATGGGGATATTATTGTGTATCTCCAAACCAAATATTTTCGGCCTGACATTTCACGAACTCAGCGACGGAAAATACGCTTCCAATCCCAACAGTATAACATCATTGGTGATACACTTTATCAATGGGGAGCGGATTCTGTTTTCCGACGTTGTCTAACTCATGAAGAAGCTGAGAAGGTGTTAAATGACTGCCATTCTGGAGCATGTGGCGGTCATATGTCTAGGTATGCCACCGCCCAAAAGATATTGCGTGCAGGTTATTTATGGCCAACGTTGTTTAAAGATTGCATTTATGCGGTTCGGAAATGCCACAACTGTCAAATTTTTGATCGAAAAATGCACGCGCCACCCGCTCCTCTGCACCTTATAATTGTTGTTGGTCCTTTCGCAAAATGGGTGTTACACAGTAATTTGTCACCATCCCTACCATTCCCCGTCCCGCACAATGGAGGACCCATTAAGGATGTGGACACTTCTTCTTCAGATCGTAGCGTTGGAATCCAGGTAGGCTTCTATCCCAAGTCTTTCATTCGTAATTAGGAGCTTGCGTCACAGCATTGTTTGTTTGTTGCTAGACCCCTGCTGGGCTAGTAGGGATCGCCTCTGTCCGCAGAGGGGGTTTACCTCCTCAACAATAGGGTATCGATTTTATCACATGTAACCCTCACTCGGCCGGGGGGCATGCCTATATTATTCTCGTAGTAGATTATTTTACAAAATGGGCCGAGGCGATGCCTACATATTCAGCTGACGGCAAGACTGCTACAACATTCGTATTTAATCACATAATTGCTAGGTTCGGTGTTCCTCAAGCTATTATTACAGATCATGGAAGTCATTTTCGGAATGTCATGATGACTGAACTGATAGAACAACTTGGCCTACGCCACGATAGTTCCACTCCGTACTATTCGCAAGCCAATGGTCTGGTTGAAGCCATTAACAAAGTTTTAGTCACCATGATCAAACGAATCATTGGTATTCATAAGACGAGTTGGCATTCCATGTTATTTTCAGCGCTTTGGGAATATCGAACCTCAGTCAAAATGTCAACGGGTTTCACTCCTTTTTAACTGGTTTATGGTTTGGAAGCTCTGTTGCCGATTGAATGCAAAATACCGTCATTAAAATTAGCTGTAGAATTACTTCCAGCTACTTCTGAAGAGGAGAAACGTTTCTTGTACTTAGCCCAATTAGATGAGAATCGACGAAATGCTTCAATAGCAAACGAGGCTCATGTTAAAAGGATCAAAGCTCAGTATGATAGAAATGTGACCCCTCAAAAATTTTCAGAAGGAGACCTAGTTTTACTTTATGATCAAGCTAACGACAAGCTAGGAGCTGGGAAATTCGTGCCTATGTGGCATGGTCCTTACATTGTGAAACGAAAGTTAGCAAAAGGGGCCTATGAGTTGATAGATTTTGACAGTGTCCCTTTGGATAAACCCAGAAATGGGCTTTATCTAAAGCGATATTATGCTTAAAACGAGGTGTGGAGATTTTTGTTAGTTTAGATTTCTTTACTGCTGGTGTGTTTTAGATTAGAAAAGTGTGCCTAGTTTAGAAGTGTTTTTTGTCACTATTCCTTCTTATCTGAGTTCTACTCTTGATATTGCAGATGTCGACGTCTCTTCAGACCTACATTGGTTTCGCTGATGGTGCTTGTCGTAGTACACGGAACATTTCTTCCGCGGCTTGGGTTATCTATTCACCCTCTAACAAGTTAGTATCCATGCATGGGGTAAGCCTTGGTCAAACAACAAATAACATTGCCGAGTATAGTGCAGTGATTGAATTATTGTCTGAGTCCATATCATTTGGAATTCGGAGTTTGATTGTAAGGTTGGATTCTAAACTTGTTGTATTACAACTTAACAAGGTGTATACCATTAGAAATCCAGTGTTATTAAGGTTGTTTTTAAGAGTTCGTCTCTTGGAACGTGAGTTTGATTACATTGAATATCAGCATATTCCAAGACATTTGAATACATTTGCAGATTCGATTGCTTCTAGTATGATACATAGACATTTGCAATAATCAAAAGTAGTAAAACAAACAACATTCACATATGTACACAGATAGCCGGCAAAAAGTGATATATATCATAGTATAGGAGTGTTTTCAAAAAATATACATCGTCTTCGATCATAGGTTGGAAACACCTTATGATTGGCAAAAATGATAATACAAGAGTCAACAAATATGAGTCTACGCGATCATCCCATCACTGATGGTGATCACGATACGAAACCACTGCCCGGGCTACTCTGCATAGGAACCTCCTGAAAGGTCCTGGAACTCCAATCACATATCTCTGTAGCCTGAGAGGAATGTCATCTATACTGGTCTCTGGAATATCTAGAGTCAAGCGCTCTAGATGATGCTCCAAATCAGTGAAAATCTCTGCTGATTGGCCTGTTGGGGCTGGTGCGGGCGCAACTGGTTGTCTCCTCTCGAAAGGTTGGAGATGAGCTGGTCAAGACGATAAAAAAAAAACTAAAAAAAAATTAGAATTTAGCAAACGTTGAAAAATGTTTTTACCTGAATCATCCCACTGTTCCCCTGGAGGGAGAACCATCTCTCTGTCGCCACGGAAATCTATCCCGGCATACGGAAAATCCTCTATCACAAAAGGTTGGCAATCCAGCCAATGAAAATATGAAGAAGGGAATCGTACGATCTCAGTGCCCTCAATAGCATGACGGGCCATCAACGGGGACCAACGAAACATTCTCGGTTCTCGAGGTTGACCGGCATCAACAGCGATACTCTATGGAGCTAATAAGGGGGTCCTCTCCAGAGCAAAAGAAACGACGATGGATCTGTATCCAAAGTTTTTCAGTTTCCCATTTTTTGCTCTGGTTAGTTGGCCTTTTACATTGGCCAACACAGCTTCACACCAGTTGAAGATGGTGCCGCGAAAATAGTCCACTGCAACATGCATTTGGGAACCAGTAGCTACATGAAGTGCAGCACTCCCACACAGTTTGGTAACATTAAAAGCTATAACTTTCAACTCAAGATGGATGATGTGTTTTATGTCAATCTGTTTGTCCCGAGGATTTGCCTGATCATTGCAAAATTCTAGTTGAAGACTAGTGACAGTCTGGCCACCTGGCCTAGTCCCAAACAAGGATACTTGTTCACCCCTCTTGGACAAACCAGTCAAAAAGTATATATCCTCCAGCTCAATTTCGAGCCGGTGGCCACCAATGAAGAAGCACTGGTCCTCCATGTTCCATCTATTTACCAACCATGTGAAGAGCTCTACTTGTGCCCTCATGCCAGAGATGGCCCAGAATTTGTATAAACCACATGCTTTTAATGCCCTTTGTTTGGGAAAATGAAATATGGCGACTTCATCCACTTCCTCATGCTCACGTTCTCGCCAGATAAGCATCTTGTTAATCCTGCAATACAGAAAAAGGCAAGTTAGAATAGTTTTATTTGAAAAATTTTGGTAAATAAATGAAAAATCAATGTTTTAAAATGGACCGCGCGGGTACTGCACCCACTCTTTGTAAACATAGCATAGGTCCGCACGCGGGCTGTGTGCAGGGTGCGGTACCCACGATTTTTTCCTTTTAGGAAAAAATCGGGGTCCGCAGGTAACCTGTGTCCCACATGCAGACCCCACGAGCGCATTTTTGAACCATTTTTTGCCCTAAAAAACCAAAATAAATCCTAAAAAAAAATTTCAAACGGATGAAAAACAAGATAAGGAGGTCGTGGATTACCTGGGACCGACGGTTTTTGATTCCAATGGACGAATTTTCCAGAATCTTCACAGGAACTTTTTTATCCAAAAGCTTTTTACTTTTCACTCTGGAACTGAACGGTAAAAATGAAATTGAAAAAGTCCTTTTTATAAGTTTTTTCGAATGGATGAATTTTTAATTTATTTATTTTTCACTTTAAAAAGGGTATTTTTAAGAGAATTTTTACTTATCTTAAACATGTATGTGTAATGTTTCAAGTTTTTGTGCAGAAACAGGATTTTTCAGGTGAAATGATCGTTTTTCAACAAAGAGCATACTTTTATCACTTTTTTGGACTCTTTCAAAAATTTTACGAAAAAGCGAAACCTTGGAGTTATCTTTTAAGCCCTTTTCAGACTCTCTAAATATGAAAAGATCGCCGAGTACTTGACTATTCGAACTCGTTAAAGTAAATGAACAGTCATCCTTTCAGTATAAGTTTACCCCTTTTACGGACTGAAATGGACTATTTACGAAAAAGGTATACATTGACTAATTACGGTCAATAGAGTTCTCTCCCGCATTATTTTATCCTTTTTCGGGCTCGAGAGACTAAATTTACGAAAAAGTACACCCATGGAGTTTTCTTAAGTTTTTTCTTCCGACTCCCTAAAATTGAAAAACACCGAGTTTCTCCTATACTGGACTCGTTAAAACTTAACAGTAAAGGACCTATTTAATTTTCAACAGGAACGAACCACTCCTTCTTAGGGTTCGAATTTTAAACTAAGTTGGACTCATCCGAAGGATGAGCTTATAATCAAGCAAATGTTATCCTCCTCAAGCTTGTCAAAAATAAAGAGGTACTTGCCATAAATGGTGGCGGAAAAAGAGAGAAAAATGGGCGTGTTTGTTGTATTTTAAATTTTTCGAAAACTCAGTCAACCACTCTTGGACACGACACTTTTTGTTCACCTGGGTTGGGAAATCCTTTGCCTAACAGTTAATTAAACCACATTGAAAGTTTTCAGTCAGTTTCTGGGTATTAGCTTTGGGTCAATTGTTACCAAGCCATCTGTAGTGTCGTTATGTGTCCAAGAGAACAGTTCAAATAAACCATTCATCTGCAAAATATCTGTCATCCATATTTTGACCATCCCTGAGTCAGTCCTTGCCAATATATTTTCAAAACTTGATCTATGATTTCGTGTTGTGGGCTTGCCTACGACAGATCACTTTCTATCGACATCAGCACATTATCTAGGAAGATGATCCAGAAATCATCAGTACCTTGAAATCTGCATGCCTTAATGGCAGGTTTCTCGCCTTCGACGACAAGTTGCATCATTGACCTTCGATCGAATGATTCCGTTACATGTTCGACTTCAGCTCATTCATTCACATTTCATGGATTGTACTGAGTACTTTGAGAGCCATTGACATTACTGGTGGTTTCTCTCACACTCATTAACAATTCACATCATTGACTGGTAAACAAGTGGTTTTTACCATGTTCGACTTCAACACATTTATTCACATGGATAGAATCGTACTAGTTCGAGATGCGGAAATCAAGACCCTAGATCTAGTTTCTACCATCCAGGCTGCAAGGAATTTTGTTGTCATATATACAGTAGACAATTTATAAACAGATGGCTGCGTCCATACTGTGTCTACATATATCTGTACTATGATGTATTCAAAATCATTCCTGTATCAGAACGATTTCAGTTAGTTTTTATCTGAGTATGGGAATGCCTGCCTCAGTGCTGACATATATATATATATATTTTGCATTGAATGTTTTTAGAGGTTCCGACTGGGGTGTCCACAGGATAATCTTTGAAATGATAAAGTACTGCACTCTTCATATATGACAGACTACAGCTTCATCTATTGCAGACTTTGCACTTTAGGGGGCAATTTGTTACACTAAAATCTGTCATCCTGACATTTTACTATGAGTATGAGCTCATTATTACTCATAATTCCTCCTTTTTCAAGTCTAACATATCAGCTCCTCATGTCAAGATTTCAAAATCAGAGAAAAATCCCTAAAAATCCCCTAAACCTTGGTATCGCACTTTCTCTATTCATTCCCTGCGCTCCCGCACCTAAATTTCAGCCTGCCTGCGGAACCATACCGCACGTTCTTTGTGTTATGGGTGTGGACCTCTGTAAAACATAAAAAGGCGAGAAAGTAAAGATAAAAAGTGAATTTCAGATGAATTCTAGAAGATTCTAGATGGGAATTTTCGGGAATGGATACGCTTTGAGAAGGTTCATGCATCCCTCACTTGATGGAGCTAACCCTTTGATGTAAGGAGCTAATCCCTTTGAAGGAGGATTCTATCCCTTCATATTTGGAACAAGAAACCTCCTCTTTTCCACTATAAAAAGAGGCCTTGGGTAGCCTCAAGGGGAGTTCAAGCTTAAGATATTTGAAGTTAAATGCTGTTGAGATTCAGACTCAGTTAACTAAGAATTTCTGTGAGGTTAAATCACTCATCTCTATTTGTCTTGGTTCAAAGAGTGCAATGCTTGTCAAATTAGAAGAGATTCCTGCTTCGGACCCCAGGAGGACATGCACAACATCAAGGCACAGGTTGTAAAGGTTTTCTTTATTTGAAGTTAATACAAATATACTCATTTCTCTCATTAAACTGTCGATTCATGGTTTATTTCATAAATTCCTTGATCATTATGATAAGTATGGTTTATAATAATGTCTATACAGGTGCTGCGTAATCTTTTTGCTTGTTTGTGACTACAGATTCATGATGAACGTTCTTTCAGTGCACTGGAAGGACTTCAACAAAATCAAGCAAGTGCTGGACATAAGGTAGGCCTTACACCTATATAGTGTTTTTATGAATCTTATATGCTTAGAGAGAGATTAGTATAATTGTCTGTTTGTTGCTAGTTACTTTTAGTACTAGAGAGATCGGTCTTGTCCGCAAGACAGATTAATCTACACAACAAGCGCAGAAGGAATTCGAAGAGAGCTCAAAGTGCCTCATAAACCACAGCAGAATGGGGTCGCTGAGTGGAAGAACAGAACAATCGTGGGTGTTGCATGAGCGATGTTGCATGATCAGGGCCTTCCCATTCACTTTGGGCTGAGGCATGCAATACTATGTTTTCTGTGAAAAACTGTTGTCCTCACAGGATACTTGGCATGAGTACACCAGAGGAGGCGTTTTCTGATAAGAGGCCTGATATTTCCCATTTGAGTATTTTTGGTTCACCTGTTTACATGCATGTGACAAAGGATGCCAGGAAGAAGCTGGAGCCGATCGCAGAGGTTGGGATATTTGTGGGGTACACTGATACACCCCACAACTATCATGTGTATTTGCTAGACAGTCGCAAGACTGTTGTGTGACGGGATATCAAATTTCATGAGGAGAAAGCCATGAAGTGTTAACTTGAGAGGGAGCCACACTTGCATGCAGATGAGGAGCTATTGGTTCCTAAGGATGAGCCTCAGGATGTGGATCAGCCACAAGAGGCGTTTCATGGAGTGGAAGAGACCACTCATGCAGCGCCAACCATCAGAGGGCGGAAGCACACTACAGAAGCTGAGCGACTGATTCAGGATGCAGAGAAGATTGTAGGAGCAGCTACATCACAGCGCAGACAGAGACAGTCACCTGACCGGTATACTGGATACATGGCTCTTATGAGCAAGTGTATCGTGACAAAGCCATTTTCTTTCGAGGAAGCTGTGGAGTATCCCGCATGGGTAGATGCCATGGTGGAAGAGTATGATTTGATTGTCAGAAATAGTGCATGGGAGACTGTCCCTAGGCTGGAAAGGAAATCGATGGTAGGTTCGAGATGGATCTACAAAGTGAAGCAAGCGGCTGACGGGAGTGTCGAGAAGTACAAGGAAATATTTGTTGCCCAGGGCTTCTCACAGATTGAGGGGATCGATTATGAGGAAACCTTTGCACCTGTCACAATGTATTCTTCCATATGAAAGATTCTTGCTCTCTCAGCATAGATGGGGTGGCACATTCATCAGATGGATGTGAAGACTGCGTTCTTCAACGAAGTGATTGAGGAGGAGGTGTACATAGAGCAACCTGAAGGTTTCAAGATATTCAGTAGCGAGTCACATGTGTGCAGGCTCAAAAGAGCGCTGCATGGGTTGAAACAAGCACCTCATACTTGGTACACACGGATCGACAGTTACTTTACCGGATTTGGATTCTCCAAGAGTGAGGCGGATCTGAACCTATACCATATTGTGGTGGAGGGTAAGTTGCTGATCATTGTACTTTATGTAGATGATTTGATACTGACCGGTGATGAAGATTTGATACTCTCATGCAAGGCTGATCTTGCAAAAAAAATTGAAATGAAGGACTTGGGCCTCCTTCATTATTTCCTGGGATTGGAAATTTGGCAGCGCAGTGATGGACTGTTTGTCTCTCAAGGCAAGTATGCCCGAGAGATACTGGAGAAGTTCAACATGCATGGCTGCAAGCCTATCAACACTCCTCTTCCTGGTGGATGGAGGAAAGAGGATGCTACATCGGCAGAGGTAGTGGATACCACTATTTACCGACAGTTGGTGGGGTCGCTCATGTATCTGGTCAATACACGACCCGACATATGCTACGCTATTAACCAGCGTTCACAAGCTATGTTAAGCATTACAAGCTCTTTTGGAAGGCAGGCAAGCATGTATTGAGATATCTCAAAGGCACATTGGGATATGGACTTTGGTAAAGACAGTCAGATGAGGTGAAGCTGTGTGGCTTCACAGATGCAGATTGGGTAGGGAGCCCAACGGATAGAAAGAGCACATTTGGAGGGATTTTCAGTATCGGGTCGACAGCAGTTTCTTGGTACAAAAGGAAGCAGAGATCCATGGCACTCAGTTCAGCAGAGGCCGAGTATATGGTAGCGAGTTTGGCTGCATGTGAGGCTATATGGATGAGGAAGATCCTGGTCGGGTTGTTCGGTTCACACTTAGATCCTACTGTGATATATTGTGATAATCAGAGTTGCATTAAACTCTCGGTTAATCATGTATTTCATGATAGATCTAAACACATTGACATCCGGTATCATCATATTAGAGATTGTGTGCAGCAAAAGATCATGTTACTTTCATACATTCCCACGAAGGATTATGATGCTGATATATTGACTAAGGCGCTCACCAGGAGCAAATTCGAATACCAAAGAGGCAGGATCGGGGTATCAGATAATCCCTATATTGTTGAGAGGGAGTGTTGAGATTGCAACAAGATGATGAGCTTAGTGGAAAGAATTCGCCTTCACTAAGTGGGCCCGTAGGCTATTTTTGGCGCAAAGTCTATTTTTAGACTATGTCTATTTTTAGACATGTCGATCATATTCCATGAGTTGCAGGATGCTATTTATGGATGGTTGGTAAAGTTGGAAAAATAGATGGACTTCTATTTTTAGACATATTGGGCAGAATCTATTTTTAGATTGCTAGTCTAAAAATAGATATGTAGAATATTATTAGATCTTAATAATATTTGGACTACAAACATAATCTTATTCTCTTGGGAGCACTTCAGTTAAGAGCACAGATGTGGCAAAGGAGCTGACAGAAGGAATTACGCTATTCCTGAAGGTTAAGTGGAGCTATTGCATGGAGAATTCAGTTAGAACTCATGTGAGAGAGTTTGGTGGAGTTGATTGAGGAAGTTAATGGAGTTGTGTTCAGTTTAACTGAGTTAAATATAGTTGAGCTAGTTGTATCTAGTCTAACTGATTGATACACTAGTGAGAGTGGTGTGAATTAATTATTAATTAATTCACTAATTATTAACTCATTAATCAACTAAAGAATACATCAGTTAACTACAGTGCATGGACAGTTTCAATGGAGACCAGTGAAGAGATAGGTGAAAGAGAAGTGTGACTATCAGTTGTGACTATACCGGTGCATGAGTTTGCACCACACATTGATGGAGATGCCAATGAGGATTGTGTGAGCAAAGCTAGACCAACTAAAGTTCATTTAGAGCCATTCTTCAGTAGTGATTGCACAGTAGAGGCAGGCTAGCAGGTGGCAGAGATTGGAGCATGTGATTTGCTAGATCGGACCTGATTAGTGTGTAGCAATTGTAGATTGTAATGAGAGCTTGTGAGGATATTTGTATGATGATTGTTGCATGATCTCTATGACATATAATATACATATAGTTGGGGGTTTTTAGCTTTAAGCTTTCCCATAAAATACTGTGTTCATATGTGTGAATGTTTATGATTTTAATGTTTGTATGCAATTGATTTTATTTCCGAAATTAATGATCAATGGTAGAAGAGATTATGTATTGTGCATGAAGTCAAATAGTGTGTGATCAGGAGAATCTCAGATGTATAACATATCAGTTATATAATTTCTACAATTCTACTATAACCTAGCCTACCTTAGCCTAGCCTATCATACAAGACTAATTTTCCCTACCCTACCCTATACTAGCCTACTTTAGCATAGATTAGCCTAGCCTGGCCTAGTCTAACCAAGCCTCACCTAGCCTAGACTACTATAAACTATCCTAGCCTACACTAGGATAGTGTAGCCTAGCCTACTCTAGCCTAGTGTATCCTAGCTTAGTGTAGCCTAGCTTAGTCTAATCTAGCCTACTAGCCTATTTTAGCCTAGCTTAGGCTAGCCTACTTTAACCTGGCCTAACATAGAATAACCTACATGAGGGTAACCTACTCTAACATACTCCAACCTAGCCCAAGCTAGCATACTCTACTCTAGCCTACTTGAGCCTATCTTATCCTAACCTTTTCTAGCCTACTTTAACCTACTAGCCTACTCTAGCCTAGCGTAGTCTAGTGTAGCCTAGCCTAGCCTAGCTTACTCTATTCTAACCTAGCATACTTTAAACCTACATTAGCTTAGCCTACTCTAACATATCTTAGACTAGCCTATCCAGCTATATCCTACTCTACTCTAGCCTACCCTATCGTTTCGTAGCCCACATTATCCTAGCTTGGCTTAAATTTTCCTAACCTAGGCCACGCTAACATAGTTTAACCTAGTCTAATCTATCCTAGCCAATTCCATCCTACTCTATCCTAGGTTATCCTAGCCTACTCTTTCCTAGGATAACCGAGCCTAGCGTAACCTAGCCTAGCCTGCTCTATCCTTACCTTTCCTACTCTAGCCTATTCAATCTTAGCCTAATATATCCTAGCATACTCTAGCCTATCCTAGCTTATCCTAGCCTAGTCTCGCCTGGTCAAACCTACACTAGCCTTGCCTAGAATAGCCTAGCCTAGCCTTGTCTATTCTATCCTAGCCTAGCCTAGCCAACTCTAGGCTATCGTACTCTATCTTAGCCTAGTATACTCTACCCTAGTCTAATTTAACCTAGCCTAGCTTGACCTACTCTAGCCTACTAGTCTACTTTAGCCTAACTTAGCCTAGCCTAGCCTAGCCTAACCTAGCCTACTCTATCCTAACTTAGCTTACTCCATCTTAGCCTAACCTGGCCTACCCTAGTCTAGCTTAGCCTACTCTATCCTACTAGCCTAGCCTAGCCTACTCTAGTATATTATAGCCTAGCCTAGTCTAGCCTACTCTACGATAGCCTACTATAGCCTACTATATACTAATCTAGACTAGTCTAACCTACTATATCCTTGTGTAGACTAAACTATTATAGTTTAGTCTATCGTAGCCTACTCTACCTTAGCCTAGCTTAACCTATCCTATCCCAACGTTTTCTAGCCTACTCTAGTTTAATCTAGCCTAGACTAGCCTAGTTTATCCTACTACAGGCTAGCTTAGCCTACTATATCCTAGGTTACTCAAGCGTAGACTATTCTAGCCTAACCTACTCTAGCCTATTTTAGCCTAACCTAACCTAGCCTACCATAGCCTACTCTATTTTAGCCTTGCCTAGCATAGCCTACTTTAGCCTACTCTTGCCTAGCGTAGCCTAAGCTAGTATACTCTAAGGTAGTCTATTCTAGCCTAAGCCTAGCTTAGTATACATACCTAGCCTACCCTCAGTCAATATATATATATATATATATATATATATATATATATATATATAAGATTATTAAAGAATAATATATTCAAAATTGATCTTAAAAAGTGTTTACATTACAATTTTGTTTTATAATATAGATTTAATTATAAAAGCATTGTCATTCTATATTATATAATTCAAACATATTTTCATTATACATTATCTTATTTTAATTAAACCCTATTAAGCCCTATTCAAATTTATAAGAATTTATACATCAACATTAGTAAAACACATATTCAAAATTAATCTTAATAAACATTTACATTACTATATAATCTTATAATATAAATTTTAGTAGAAAAATAATATTACTTTATATTATATATAATTAATGAAAAAAAGTATTACATTATTTTATTTAAAAAATATATTATAATATAGAACTTAATAACATATTAATTATCTAAATTTTAAAATCATAAAAAAAATTATAAATAAAAAATGATTTAAAATAAAAAATATAATATTAATAAAAAAAATTACAACCAAAATTATTTAAAAAAATGATATGCATTTATATCTAATTTAATAATAAAAATATAACTATAATAATTATATAAAAGCAAATTTTAAGATATACAATTAGAAGATATAAACTAAAACATATTCACTAAATATAAAAACATAATTCACATATATTTTTGGAAAAAACCATTTAATCCAAACTATATGGTTGGAGAAATTAAATTTAATGATAAAAATGAGAAACTATGAAAAAATGATTTTGACAGTGACAAATTACACCAACCTATTTTAATAATTAAAAACAATACTCAACCAAACAACACCACATAAGTGTGAATCTTATTTAAATAAAAGAATTACACCACCTCATTTTAATAATTAAAAACAATACTCAGATCAAACTACATAAGTGAGAATTTTATTTAAATAAAAAAAATTGGTAGTGAAATTTAATTAATTTAAATAAAATAAAACTACACTAAAATTACACAAAAACTACATGTACAGTAAAAACTACTTCTTACATCTCCCTATACTAATGGAGAAACCAAAAACGCATTGGAAATTTGAACTTTAATTTTAACCGTATTATATATTGACATACTACCATGATTTAATAAAGGCGACATAACTTAAAAAAATGCTCCAAAGTCAAAGGATTGTGTTTACAAATGCTCCTCTGAGAGATCTTAAAGTTATTGCAACAGCTAATGACGGAGAAGTCCCACACGAAGTCAGGTGAATATTTTTCCATAGAAAAGGTATAGTGGGTTTCTACTTCGGGCTATACTTTCTTTTTCCAGAAAGGTGTTTTATATATATATAAAAGTTGGTTTGGGTTGGGTTCCATATATATATATCTCTGTAAGTTACACATGTTATATAGATTCAGCGCACAGAAATCGACCTTTCCCATCGTTGCAACCTCACCCTCCCATTCCTTACTATATAGTGTTTTAATACACACTTGGAATTTAGCATGGGTACTTTAAAAACCAACAACCTTTTGCAGCATTAATCTCCATAGATTTTGGGATGCATAATCAGAAATCTTAATCGTGTACAGTATTTTATTTTTTCTCCCCCAAACACGCAAAGTATGGGAGTTTGACCCCTAAGAGAATTGACTAACATGGAGCCAGGAGAATTGAACGCTTAATTCCTCATGATAAGACGTTAATCCTTACTAGAGTGTTTAATAATCAGAAATCTTAATCGTCTAGTTTTTCTCCTCGGAACACTCCAATGAAGCCCAGTGGACCTAAGGATGGGAACGAAGATGGAACAAGAATCGTAAAGGTAGAAAATACTTACAAAAAATAAAAGAAAATATTTTTGGTGCGGTTTGAAATAGAAAACCCCACTTCCCATCATTACAAGGTTGAAAAGATTAAAAGAATAAAAACTGAAACGAAATGACTAGGGTTTTCCTTGAGAGCAGAGTTGAAGGAAAACATGCCTGTAATTGAAGGATTCGAGGAGCAATGATCATGCTTTACCAGCTCAGCGCAGCTTGTTCCTATCCATAAACTAATCGAACAGATCCCTCGAACAATCTTTACATATATGAATGGAATGCATGACATTTGAGATAATGCAAATAATTCGCATGAGATTTGATATATATGGATATATATTGCAATCACTGCAATGAAATTAAAAAGATCTATGCAGCTAGAAGACAAAAGCAGAGTGGAAATGAAATAATAACATATACCTGAAGTTAAAAGAATCCATTACTGAGATAGAACAGTGATTGTTGCTCTGCCACCATTCCTTTGAAGTCGGGAAACTGTTCGCCTTATCTCGTGTCACATAATATAACATGACCTACTTGAATACACTGAGACTCACACAAACCCAGATGCACACCAGATCACACATAGACGACCAACCTATATCACACAACACATAGACATAATGAAGAGGAGGAATTCAAACCACCCAGAGCAAATGATAATATTTTTGGAATCTTCTATATATTTTGATATATTGTTGCTTTAAACGGATATATATCTATTAACGGATATATATCGTTTCTTGAACAACCATTTAAAGAGCAAAAGCTTTCAACGTCTATATGCCTCTTTATTTGTTCCTAGAGATTCCCTATCAGTGCAACCGTGCAGGAGTGGGCAATTGGTCTCTCGTTTTCGGCAATAGTCTCTCCCTTTTCGATTGATTTGTTATGATACTGATAGTGATATATAACCGTTTTGATAGTGATATATCAATTTTTTAACAGATAAATCCAACCGTGCAATTGGTCTTGTCCTTTTCGGCAATTGATGCCATAGGCCCATTAATGCGCCCAGGCATGAAATGCTCACTATGCCATCTTCTACAGCTTTAATCCGACGGCGGGCATTTCCTGCCTGGGCGCATTAATGGGCCTATGGTAGCTAAAATAAGGCTCGCCAGGTCCAGAGGGATCGATAGATTTTTATGGAAAACGGACGGCGCGCATTTCCTTCCTGGGCACATTAATGGCCCTATGGCAGTTGAAATAAGGCTCGCCGGGTCCACAGGGAATGATAGATTTTTATGGAAAACTGAAACATCGTCATTGTGTCAGAATGGAGGGAGTGGCCTATTTTTCCTAAATAAGAACCATGGATGGAGTCAGGCTTGGAATTTCAAATCCCCTTTGCCTGTCAAATGAAAATTTTATGACGTTTTTAAATTTTACGTGCCTTTCATTTTAAGTTTTATCTCAATTATCCACCTTTCATAAACTAAACTAGTAGCATTGGATATTCCATCCTTCCCAATTTCAGCGCATTTATACCGAGTTCATTTTACACTGAAATTTAAAATCTACCATAGTTTGCAATCTACTTGAAATTGTCCCTATCAAAAGTCTGAGTTGTCTAAATGTGTGCCTTCAAGGTGAAAATTTTCTGAGCCTCTACAAGAATGTTCCAGTATACAACTTATTGGTCTATTACTACAATTCTTATTGCAAAAATATTAGCAATACAGAGTTTTCAAAAACACTAGAGCAAGTTATATAATAAATTAATTTAATTATTGACCCAAAAAACTCATAATTTTGTTCTGTGGACTGATATAACATGTGCAGAATCATATGCAAATTTTTTTTATTATAAATTATTAATGTATTATAACCAACAAAATATTAACAAAATAGAATAAATACAAATGAAATGAAATAAAAAAAATAAAATTCACACATTTTTCTCTTGAATTTGAAAATGCATCAAAGCTCAAGCTACCAACCTTACCTTAATTTAAGATGCTCCCCACGCTGGTTATATTAGGCTGATCGCAGTAACACTTCGGAGATTAGGCTGACAACACTAACACTTCCGATCGATAAAGAATGCACACTTCAACCACAAATTCTTCAACAGTGCAGTCTTCTACAAATTCTTAACAGTGCAGTCGGGTAGGGTAAATTAAAAAATGTATGTGAATCTGTGATATATTGAGCGATGTTAATAGTTACTACTTTTGGCAATTAGTAAGTAGAGAAAAGTATGGAACTAGATGACAAATTCTTCAGCAAATTTATGGAACGAGATGACAAAGCAGTAGAGCAGTCTGGTAAATTTATTTGGAAATTAGTAAATAGAAAAATCATGGAACGAATTGGAAAGTTGTCACAGTGGCGGCGGCTTGTACTGTGCAGTGTGTACATTATAGATAATTATTATTATTGGTAAGTTATCAGAACATATGAAATCTAAAATCTCCGTAAAATCTAAGTAAATTTAGAAATTCCTAGTGTGAATTATAATATATAATAAATAATTTTGAGAACGTCAATGTATTTTACACGTCAGGTTTGACGTGCACAATTTTTGCGTGACCGTAAAATACGTCCGGTAGGACGTCAATTTCCAGCCCTGGATGGAGTGGGTGTTTTTTCAAGGAATTGAAGTGGAGTTGGAAGGTGCAATTTTTAGAATAATGATGTAATATGTAATAATCACATCGTTGTGTCATGAGCTTTAAATCTAGATTTCTTATTTAATGGATGATAATTATTTAGATGGGTAACTATTTTCTACGTTTTAAATCAACGAAGATAATTGGAATGACCGTTACATGGTAGTGAGAATGGAGAGACTGCTGCAGTTTTTGAAATAACGTTTTTTATTTTTCTTTTTTTTCAGAAGAAAAAAACGTTGTTTATATTACAAATATAAGCAGTACATAGTCAAAATAATCTGAAGCTGTTGGAGGATAGCCAGAAAACCACATATATTGGCCAATAGAGAAATACTCCCATTGGAAAGATAGAGC